>WNYA01000864.1:96125-107965 GCA_019512145.1 Engystomops pustulosus
AAGGATCACAGCCTGGCCGGCAGCCGTACAGAGTAAGGATCACACCCTGGCCAGCAGCCATGCAGAGTAAGGATCACACCCTGGCCGGCAGCCGTGCAGAGTAAGGATCACACCCTGGTCAGCAGCCATGTAGAGTCAGAAACACACCCTGGCCGGCAACCATGCAGAGTAAGGATCATACCATAGCCTGCAGCCGTGCAGAATAAGGATCACAACCTGGGCAGCAGCCGTGCAGAGTAAGGATCACACCCTGGCCAGCAGCCGTGCAGAGTAAGGATCACACCCTGGCCGGCAGCCATGCAGAGTAAGGATCACACCCTGGCCAGCAGCCGTGCAGAGTAAAGATCACACCCTGGCCGGCAGCCTAGCAGAGTAAGGATCACACCCTGGCCGGTAGCCATGCAGAGTAAGGATCACACCCTGGCCAGCAGCCGTGCAGAGTAAGGATCACACCCTGGCCGGCAGCCGTGCAGAGTAAAGATCACACCCTGGCTGACCCTGGCATAAATAGAATCAATTTAAAGGACATCTACCACCAGGATGAAGGACTGTAACACTGGTGCTTCCCCTCTGGCAGGATTTGCTCTTCTGTAGCCTCTTTTGCCCTGGTTTTTCAAAATAAAAGTGATTGACAAATGAGAGAAAGACATCAAGGAATGCGCTAGAAATCTTTATTGAGAATAAATTGATTATAATCAGATTCACGATTAATTCATGTTTCATTGTTAAGGTCAAGCCAAGTGAGAATTATCAGAACACTTGACGACCCCTATTACCTCTGCCCCCTCTCTCTGCCCTCTCTCTCGCTCTGCCCCCTCTCTTTGCCAGCACGGGGGAGACACGGGCAGGACGGGGAGACCATGGGCAGGGCCGGGAGACATCGGGCAGCAGGGGAGACATCGGCAGCACGGGGGATACATCGGGCAGCACGGGGAGACATCGGGCAGCACGGGGGAGAAATGGCAGCACGGGGAGAATAGGACAGCCGGGGGGACATCGGGCAGCACGAGGGAGACATCGGGCAGCACGGGGGCGAGGACTAGGGCAGCACGGGGGACGACATCGGGCAGCACGGGGAACACGAGGAAGAAAGGGGAGACTTCAGTGGAAGGAAGAGGAGCGATCCCGGACAGCGTATTATCACCCCGACAATAAGCAGTGTGCCGAACATCTGTAGGTAATTATTTCCACGTGTTTTCAATGCGTTTTTCAATTAAACTGATCCTGTGGCACTGTTTTTTATCTATTCTTCACTGTTCTCCACATCTGATAACTTGTCGGGAATTAATTACAGTGAAGAATAAGATTGCAGAATGTCTGCATACATCTGATAACTTCAGAAGAACCTCGTTTTCAATTAAATAATTATATTCCGGAACCATGGTCCCTTTGAAAAAATGCTGGGTATCCCATTGACTTCAATGGGGCTCGTTTATTCGAGACGAGCACTCGGATCTGAAAGTTCGTCTCGACATAAGCGCACCCGAGCATTTAGTGCCCGCTCTTCCATTTATTAGGTATATAGGTATAGAAATGTGTTAGGTAATATATGAGTGCAATATGATATTTTAAGCAGGAATGGGGGCTCATTCAAAAGTTTGCTATGGGCCTTGCTGACTACCGTTACGCCCCTGTGGGGCACCCTATACTCGGTGCACTAGTGTGATACTTGTGGACATTTCCCTGTATTTTGGGGGCAGATATACAGTGTCATGTAGTTAAGAAGAAAGTGCAATATGCACAATACAGGCTACATGAACACATATATATGGAGAAGCACTTACGTACGAAAATATACCAGTCACAATAACAAATAGGAGACAGGACGAGACAGACAGTGTAGGGGGGGACACTACACGAGGGGCCAGGGAAGCGCTGAAGTGTTGTGGTGCGCTGCCGCTGCTGCTTTGGATGAAGAGACATGCCTGTAGCGCACTGTTGCACACGTACCGGCCCTTAGCTGACTGGTTGTGGCTGCCACTGGGGCCTTGTGCTGGTCTCCTGACTGGTGGTAAGGCTCTGCGTTGGATCTCTTAGATTTCAGTTGCTCCGATGACGAAGCTGCTTTGATATATTGTATGCCAGGATCTGTTGTATTGTAACCAGTTGGTAAATGGGGCCCCTTTGCTGTGATGATCGCTTTGTGGGAGTGATAGGGTGAGAGGGCCACAGGGGTCGGTGTGGGTGGGTTCAAAATGACCAGAGCAAATGTACAGGGAGCAACTAAAGTGGCGCATCTTGAACTCTTCATAGTACATCTTTTCTAAGTGCCACCACCAGTCCACACAGATCGGAGGGGAAGGCGACAGGTAAAGAGCTTTCGGATTAACATTTTTAAAGACAAGAGTGAAGATATGTTCTTACAAATAAAGTCACTTTATTTGCCTTCTGCGGTCAATTCTGGTATAATTTTTTGCATTAAATAGATTGCACTTTGAAAAGTTGCACTGGGGTAAGACCTCGGTCAGTATAACCGTAGTCTCCAATTTATACACAGATAAATTAGCTCAACTTTAGGTGTTAATCAAGGGGGCGGAGAGGACAGAGGGAAGAGTCAGGGAAGTCTCCGGGGAGAACAGGGGAGGAAAGGAAACAGCTCGCATTACAACTAAACCAATAAACATGAAAGGTGCAGAGAAAGGACAAGAGGTGCTTGGGACTTTTGGTGCCAAATTAAGCGAAATACCTGTGGATGAAAGAAGATGAGTGATGTTGTGACCAGGTGAAACTGTGATATTGGAATATGTGTGGAGGGCAAGGCCAATTCCATAATGCTACATCTGGTAGAATTCTTGTGCATTAAAAGTTGCAATTTATAAAGGTTGCAGTGGGTAAGAAGGGGAGTGGAAGTATAATGCAGTTTTTAGTCTCATGGTTTTTAAGAGCAAATTTGAAGATTAGGAAGATTAGGTATTAGTCTGATAGAACTGTGTAGTGTATTACCGGAGAATTGTGCAGTCAGGGTGATTAACTAAAATGTATTAGGAAGGGAGACGGGGAGCAGCAGTGTGTGACTGGCACAAATAGAGGCATCGAGCAGCGTAGTTTGAACTGAAGAGAGCCTGGCTGCTGCATGAGGAATGAATTGTTGAGAAGAGGTTTAGTGAGTGGAAGATGATTAGTGGGTAACAGGAGCTAGACGACAGGGAATAAAAACGACAATTCGTGTTTTGAGATGTCACGTTGTAAGAACGGTCAGGATTCTAGAAGTTGTTTAACATGCCAAAGCGAACCAGAGATTGAATTATACGTGCAAAGGAGAGTCCGGAAGTCAGCACATCCAAGACCACGGGCTTGGGGTCATTGACGTTGGAAAGATATACCCTAGGCTCCACGGGACCAGGGGTCGCGATGTACCGTTTTTGGTATTTGACGAATGCAGGCGAGAGTGACGGGTGTGGTTTATTGGATTGTTTCTGTGACGGGTTACGGGTTGTTCGCAGTAAGGCAGGAGAGATGTTAGGTGGCACATATAGCGGATCATCAGCTAAAAAGAAGAAGAGGAAGTTAGTGGTCCCACAGTCTAGCATCCGTATACCGATACATCATAAGAGGGGCGGGAAAACGTCACCTGTGGATTTTGAGGAGAGCTGATTAGAGACTTTAGTCGGAGAAATGTCAGTAGAGAGCATAGCGCGAAAACTAGATTATAGGGAGGTCAAGCGGGAGTTGTGAGAGATAGGGGTTAGTCGGAAAGGAGTCCCGGAGGTGAAGATGAAAGGACGCTTAGATATGTCTTGTTAGTAGTACGGAGGGTCCAGGAAGGTTCTTGAGTAATGGTGTAGCAGCTTAAGGAAGAGGGAGGAAGAACACCAGAAGAGAGGAGGTTGAAGATTTTAGTAAGTGAGAAGGGACTGCTGGGGGAGAGACTGTACGAGATGTGAGGGGGGGCGATGGGGTCACTGATGGCAGGTTAGTGGGGCCGAGCAGAGGAGCCGGCCCCTTCATTCCTCTGTGACCGGCTCAAAGGAAGAGAGTGAAAAGGGTGATGAAGTAGCAGAGGGAAGTGATATAGAGTGGATTGGACATTTCTAGTAATGCAGTCAATTTTATCTTTAAAGTAGGTGTCAATGAGTAACCCGGACCTATCGCAGGTCAATCACCCATGCTTCTGTCACCTTGCTGGGCGCAGATTCCGTGCTACTTACAGGTCCTGGCTCTGGCTCAGACCTCCAGGGGCTGGCACAGTCTAGAAAGTGAGCGGCAGGGAGAGCACCTTGGCACCACGGGCCCTGCGCCAAACACATGCAGCGTCACCATCCAATGGCCTGGAGAGAAAGGGTGTCAGATGGGTCCCTCTGCAGGCGCAGCAAAACAGCAGCGCACGCCGAGTGCACACATGCCATTTCAGCAGTAAAGGCTCCAGCACATGCCGAAAAGGGAAGAATGCTCATGATCCTCGCTATACAGGTGCCAGCAGTCATTGAGCGAGGCGATTACAAAGAGACAACTCTATGCGTCAGACGGTCCTAAGGTACAGTAGCTGCGTGCTCTGTCCAAGTTGTGGTACTGCAGTCCAAAGTCGTGGACTCTGCCCCCTTCAGGCAACTAAATGGATTGCTGCCGACGAACCGAGGTGGAGAGTTTTCCAAGCCGTAATTCTTTTTTCCAAAAAGGCCACTGCCAAGCCCTCACCTTATGTTAACAACAGAAGGTGAGCCGAGTCCTTCAGCTTATTAATTCTTCAAAGGTGCACAGCAGGCGGAACGTTGTGGAAGCAGTAAATTATGGTCAGGGCCAGTAATTGTTCCCTTTAAGGCCCACTGATGAATGGCTTCACTCCCAACCAACCAAACAACTCACAAGAGACTCCGCTTTCCTCCATTTGTCAAATGCTGCCTCCTGTGCCAGTGTCCGCCACTCCTCTTACACCACCACCTCGACTCCAAAATTGTGCGGTCCATAAAACCACATGGCAGGGAAAAAAGCAGTGGCAGGCAGTTCTAAACCTGGTTTCTGCCGGGCGAAGAAGTCACACAGAGAGGAACTGCTCCGCTTATGCAAACAAGAAATCAATGGGGAAGATTTACCTTACCCGTCCATTCGCGATCAAGCGGAGAATTCTCTGCGGGTGGATTCGGGTCCGCCGGGATTTATTAAGGCAGTTACTCCGCCGTAGACTAGATGTTGTCTGCTTGCCCGCTAACGAGCATCAGAACGCACTGGAATACACGAGCCGGGCTTGAGTCGAAGGTAAGGCAATTTCGGGTCACATTTTCTTTTTTAAATGCGGGGATTTTCTGAATCCGTCGGGTTTAGTTCGGCCACGGCCCTCCGATTTCGTGGTGCATGCCGGCGCCGAGGTCGCCACAATAGATCGCGTGCGCAAAATACCGGGGCAATTCAGTGGGGAAAATCGGCGAAAATCGGAAATATTGGGTAACACGTCGGGAAACGAGAATAGGCCCTTGGTAAATGACCCCCAATGTGTGGCTTTCTCGTGACAACGGCAAATCGGAACCATGTGGATGGCAGACAATGGGAGGAACATGTGTCACCTGCACCAAGGAGGCAGGAAGGTCCTTGAGCCCTGCATTGGCGCAGGCGCAATTGTTGTCACCGTTCTGTGAAGTCTTCCACCTATCTGCAAAACAGTTCTAAAAATGGCCAGGACACTGCAGCACTTCAGACATTCTTAAAAGCAAGCACCACTCTCGAGGTGCAGCTGTAACGAAGGCCTAAACCACCATAGTCTGATATGCGATGAGGTTTCAACGTTGGATTTCAGGGATCATATGTTAGACCGCATGTATGAAACATAGAAAAAGCCATAATGATTTTTGATGAGGCCAGCGGACCTAGTACTCCTCTGTGTAAACTTTGTTGTCAGCGACTGGCAGCCTCATGATGTGACACCCCTGCCGTTTTGCTCAGGCCCTTTGAAGGTCACGGTATTTGTCAGTCCACCAAGACTGCAGGATGAATAACGTTCCTTGCTTCATGTCCTTGGAATCATGCGCAAAAATCTGTCTGGTCAGGGCACTGGAGAGTGAGACTACCTCTCAGGCCACATGAGCGGTGGGGCTGTGAATGGAGGAGAAGGAGGCATTGGAGCACAAGCAAAGTCTGGTGCAATTAGTGTTTTCTACTAAGGGACAGGAGAGGGGGAGCAGAGCATCCGGGGAGGTGGTAGAAGACGAGGCACGATGACCCAGAAGCACGTGGCCAGTATACAGTGGAGTGGCGGCTGGGCGTCCCTCAGAGCACTTGCACAGAGGCCCACAGCATGCAGCTTGTAATGGTGGACAGCCGAATAGTACACATCCGGGCATAGGCTGACCTTTTGCTCCTCCCACCGTCTTGGACCTCGCTAGCCGGTCATATAGGGGTGCCTTTTTCCAGCTGGTGACAGGGCGGAACACCTGGCAGACTATAGAGAACTTATGCGACACACAGTTGGCCGTGCCTATGTGGTTGATTGGCCATACTCTGTAGGTCTGACGAGGGATTCCGGGCAGCCTCACTCACGACTATGCGACGGCTGCTGTGGGGCGCTGGGGGGGTGGGAGGAGCAGTAGCGTTCCATCGCAGCAGCTTAAGTCCGGATTTTCATGAGCAATTTCATTCACCGCCCTATTGAGGATGGTAGCTGCCACCAGCCGCAGGACATGGGCAGACCTGCCCCACCCGGTGGTGGCTACTGGACAGCCCTTTCCCACCTGAGGGGTCGCGGATCCCCTGGGTACTGGGCCGCCCCCTTGCGCATGGCTGCAACCGCGGATTTGCAGTCGACGAAGCTGTCCTGCCCGGCCAGTCCGTGGTTGCCTCAGACCACGTGTTCCGTGCGGCGGGGGCCCTGTTAACCCAGAAGAACCCGCTTGTCCACCCGTTATGGAGAGACTGACCTTTGTTCCAAGATGGAATCAGTATGGATCGGCCAGGATTTTCAAATCACCAATGCCTAAATGCATCAGACTAGATCGCATGATGCTCTCCAAACATTGAGAAATGAGTTTGGGTTCTAATACCTGCCTCAGCCATATTCTGCATGCTGCAAACCCGCTGATTGCCAATATCTGCTGCCATTGACTCCATCTGCCTGCTACCATCTACCAGGGACTGTAATGTCCGCCACCTCCACCACTATATCATGGTTGCCATTTGTGGGCACTGCTGCTGATGACACCTGCACAAGATATATATTGTGCCACTATGTGGGCTCTTGCTGCGGCCACTTCACACTATATCATGTTGCCACTCTGTGGGGCTCCGATCTACTATGTGCCGGGGCCTTCCAATATATCATTGTGCCACTCTGTGAGCTCCACCTGCTGCTACTGATGCACTCCACACATATATTATTGTTGCCCACTCAGCGGGCTCCAGCTGAGGCCACCTTCACACTATTATATGATTGTGCCATCTAGGGCTCCTGTTGCTGCTGATGCACCTTTAACACTATATCATTGTGCCCACTATGCGGGCTCTGCTGCTGCTAATGAGTGCCATCCACATATATCATTGTGCCACCCTGGGGGCTCCTGCTGTGCTGATGCGCCTTCACACTATTATTGTGCCCTCTGTGTGGGCTCTACTGCTGATGATGCCCACCTCACAAATATATCATTGTGGCACTCTGCCGCTCTGGCTGCTGCTGTGATGCCACCTCCACACTATGATCATTGTGCACTATGCCGGCTCTCCTGCTGACTGCTGAATGCACATTACATATATCCTTGTGCCACTCTGCTGGCTCCCTTGCTGCGGCTACTGATGCCATCTCCACACGATATCATTGCGCCACTCTGCCGGCTCCTGTGTGCTGCTACTGATGCACAACACCACTATATCAGTGTGCCATCTGCGGGCTCCTGCTGCTGTGAAGCGCACATTAACACTATATCATTGTGCTACTCTGGGCTCCTGCTGCTGTGACGCAACTTCACATATATCATTGTGGCCATCTTTGGGCTCCTGCTGATGCTGCTGACGGCCACCTCCAACTATATCATAGGCCACTCTGAGGCTCTGCTTGCTGATGCCACCTTCACACTATACATTGTGCCACACGGGGGTCTGCTGCTGGCTGCTTGGATGCACCTTCACACTATATCATTGATGCCCTCTGCGGGCTCCTGCTGGCTTCTGATGCTACTTCAAAATATATCTTGGGCAACTCTGCGGCTCCGGCTGCTGCCTGTTCTGTTGCCACCTTCACACATATATTGTGCACTCTGCAGGCTCCTGTGCTGCTGCTTCGATGCCACCAAACGCAATCTATAGATTGTGCCACTCTGATATGAAGGTAGGAAAGTTCCAAGTTCATCCCAGCCAATTAAACTTCAATCACCTTGTATGGGGGACGAACAAAGATTCGCACCTGGTGACAGACGCAGAGCAAGTGACCGCACCTTGACGCAGAAGGTAGCAGCAGTTATTCACACCCAGGTGACAGCCCACTTGAGCAGTGACGCAATGGCCAGTAGCCGCTAGAGCAAGGATCAAGCCTGGCCGGCCGCCGTTTACGAGTTAAGGATCACACCCTGGCCAGCAGCCCATGCAGAGTAGGATCACACCCTTGCCAGCAGCCGTGCAGCGTAAGGATCCACAACACTGGCAGGCAGCCATACAGAGTAAGATCACACCCTTGCAAGCAGACGTGCAGGGTAGGATCAGCTGGCCGGCAGCCGTACAGAGTAAGGATCACACCTGGCAGCAAGCCCATGCAGAGTAAGGATACACTGGCCGGCGCCGTGCAGCGTAAGGTCACCACCCTGGTCAGCGACAGTAGAGTCAGAAAACACCACCCGGCCGGCAACCATGCAGAGTAAGGATCATACCATAGACTGTCAGCCGTTAGCAGAATAAAGGAATTTTCACCAACCGGGCAGCAGCCGTGCAGAGTAAGGAAACCCTGGCAGCAGCGTTGCAGAGTAAGGATCACACCCTGGCCGGCACCCATGCAGAGTAAGGATCACACCCTGGCCAGCAGCCCGTTGCAGAGTAAAGATCAACACCCTGGCCGGCAGCTAGGCAGAGTAAGGTTCAAACCCTGGCGGTAGCATGCAGAGTAGGACACACCCTGCGCAGCAGCCGTTGCAGAGTAAGGATCACACCAGGGCCAGAGCCATCAGAGTAGTAAGGATCACACCCTGGCCCAGCAGCCGGTGCAGAGTAAAGATCACACCTGGCTCGGCAGCCTAGCAGAGTAAGGATCACAAAAAACCCCCCCTGCGCCCGGTTAGCCAGAAGAGTAAGGATTTACCATAGCCGGCCGCGTGCAGAGTCCAGAGTAAGATACACTGGCCAGCAGCTGTGCCAGAGTTAAGGATAACCTGGCCGGCAGCGTGCAGAGTAAAAGATCACACCCTTGGACGGCAGCTTGCCAGAGTAAGGATCACACCTTGGCGGCCAGCCGTTGCACAGAGTAAGGATCCACCCTGGCTGTGCAGCTGGGCCAGAGTAGGATCACACCATGGCCGGACGCCATTGAGAGTAAGGATCACTCCCTGGTCGGCCGCCCGCCCAGCCAGTTGCAGAGGTAAGGATCATTCCTGGCAGGCAGCGTGCAGAGTAAAGGATCACACCCTGGCCGGCAGCCGTGTGCAGAGTAAGGATCACACCCTGGCCGTCAGCCTTCAGAGTAAGGATCACTCCCTGGCCAGGCAGCCGGCAGGAGTAAGGCATCACACACTGGCCGCGGCAGCGTGCAGAGTAAGGATCACACCTGGCCGGAGCCATGCTGAAGTAAGGATCACACACTGGCGGAAGCGTGCAGAGTCGTTAAGGGATCACACCCTGGCAGGCTGCCGTTGGCAGAGTAGGGATCACACCTGGTGGCAGCCGTGCAGAGAAGTAAGTAAGGATACAGCAACCCGGCCAGCAGCCGTGCCGAGTAAGGATCACATCATGGCCGTAGTCGTGCAGAGTAGGATCACAACTGGGCTGGCGCAGTGCAGAGTAGTAAGGATAAAACCCTGGCCAGCAGCGTGCAGAGTAAGGATCACACTCTGGCGGCAGCCGTTGCAGAGTACGGTCACACCCTGGCCGGCGCCGTGAGAGTAGGTCACACACTGGTCATCAGCGTTGCGAGTCAGGATCACACCCTGGCCGGCTAGCCGTGCAGAGGTAAAGATCACACCCTGGCTGAACCTGGCAATAATAGAATCATTTAAAGGACATCTACCACCAGGAGAAGGGACCGTAACACTGGTGCTTCCCCTCTGGCAGGATTTGCTCTTGTGTAGCTTCTTTTGCCCTGGTTTTTCAAAATAAAAGTGATCGACAAATGAGAGAAAGACATCAAGGAATGCGCTAGAAATCTTTATTGAGAATAAATTGATTATAATCAGATTCACGATTAATTCATGTTTCATTGTTAAGGTCCAGTCAAGTGCGAATTATCCGCACTCCTGTCGATCTGCCCTCTCTCTGCCCCCTCTCTCTGCCCTCTCTCTCTCTGCCACCTTTCTCTCTGCCCCCAGAACGCATAAGGATATTGTCAGATATTGTGATAACTATGTGGGTCTGAATCGCTGGACCTACGTGTAAGCCAATCAATCTCATGCTGTCACTGGCGGCTGTGGAATCAGGGTGATCATTGTATAATCTCACAAACAATGGTTCGATTTCCATTGTAAAAGCTTTTATGGGAATAGACTTTTAATTGCTCTTTGTACAATCGATGTTTAACTTGTTGCCGTTAAAGCATTTGTAACAATTGTTTTCGTAGCATCTGACTAAACTGATCTCTTTGTCTAGAAGATTCCAGGCAGTAGCAATGTCTTTGTCTCTTCCTACATCAAAGTAATACATAAAATGGAAGACGAAGGCTTTGTCCTTGATGTTGACCAACACTGGAGTCTCGTGGATCCCCTTGATGATATTATTGTTTTCTTTCGGGTTGGTGCAGAAGTCCACACACGGAGAGTTCTGAGAGAAGAATATGACACAATCCTGCGCAGATGTAGATTTCAGGAGGCGGCTTATGGGGGAATCGGTGACGGGGTCCAGTAGGCGGAATTCCGAGTGTCGTGTCTTAGGACCGATATTGCCGGTTGGGATTGCCGCCACCATACGCTTTCCTTCGTAGACTCCTTTAGTGTTCAGCATATTAAGAACCTCCGTTGGATCGATTTCTGACATGACCTTGTTTAATTCCAAACCCTTTGTACATTCAGCATTTGTAAATTTGACCAAATATGCGAATTGTTTTTTTCCACCTAGAAGTCTGTAAGGTAAAAAAAAGCAAAACTTTCTATAAAGAAATAAAATAAATGAGTTACAAATAAAATCTTCCCTGAATAAATCAGATGAGAAGAGTAACAGTATATTATACTGCGTTCAGGAGAGCAGTTCCCCTTTGCCTGGACCCTGCTCTTTCTCTTGCTCTTTCTCCTGCAGTGAGCAGTGTATCTGAAAACACTAAGAGCTTCACCCCCAATCTGGCAGATAAGAAGACTAAAGATTAACTCTTTCCATATCTAAGGAATATTTTCATTGATGATTCAGCTTAATAATGAGATTAGAGTATATAGAGACTGACCGTACAGAGGTAGGCCATTAGAAACATTGCGGCTCATTTACTTAGGGTCTCACGCACACTATTGTCGGACTGTGAACCTTTTTTCAGGGATAAAACGGCTTGTACAGGTATGTAAGAAGTGTGTGCGCTGGGATTGTGTTGCATGCAACCCTTTTGTGGTGCAGCTGCGCAGCTTTCATGCTATGCAAATTAGGGTATGTGCCGTCAGAGGGTCCAACTGATTCGGATTCAGCGCGGGATTTAACTTTTAAATTGTGTTGCACTCCCTATGTTATCAGAACCCAGCTCACTACATAGCTATGGTATCAGAACCCGGCTCACTACATAGCTATGGTATCAGAACCCGGCTCACTAC
>WNYA01000865.1:0-33268 GCA_019512145.1 Engystomops pustulosus
AGCCAGCTATTCACATGAGCTTCACAGATTCTACAACAGTACAGCCAGCTATTCACAGAAGATAAACATATTCTACAACTGGACAGCCAGCTATTCTGAGGATTTACACAGATTCTACAACATTACAGCCAGCTATTCTTATGATTCACAGAAGATAAACATATTCTACAACTGGACAGCCAGCTATTCAGTTGATTTACACAGATTCTACAACATTACAGCCAGCTATTCTTATGAATTACAAAGATTCTACATGAGCACTGCCAGCTATTCACAGGAGTTACACAGATTCGACAATAGCACAGCCAGCTAGATTCTCCAACAGAACAGCCAGCTATTCGATGGAGTAATACAGATTCTACAACAGCGTAACCAGCTATTCAAAGGATTTATGCAGATTCTACAACAGCGCATCCAGCTATTCACAGGAGTTATAATAGAGGGTATGGGAAGAGTGTCCATGATAATAGAGGGTATGGGAAGAGTGTCCATGATAATAGAGGGTATGGGAAGAGTGTCCATGATAATAGAGGGTATGGGTAGAGTGTCCATGATAATAGAGGGTATGGGTAGAGTGTCCATGATAATAGAGGGTATGGGTGGATTAGAGTGCAAGGACAGGAAGAATTGGCAGTGTAATTACCATGTACGGACAAGTGCAGATGCTCCAAATCCTCTCCCGGCAGAGCAAAGTGGCAGAAGCTGAGGGTCCGTGTCATAAGCGCACACCGAGGGCGAGACCAAGAGCCCAGCAGCCGCGTGGTGGGATACGCAGCGGAGTGGATATGCTGCGGTGGCTTGCTCAGTGCCGTCTCGGGTTCCGCCCGCTGAGCCCTGGAGATGAGAGCCGCCAAGCTAGACGGCTCCTACCAGCTGGCCCGGCTGCACCCACGTGTCGCTGGGGCTGGAGGACACAGCCCGACCTGCACCAAACTGGCAGAGCCGAAGCAGCATCTGGTCGGACGCTGGATGCCGGGGACCAGTGGAACGCCTGCTGCTGCTCCCCCTGCGCCTCGCAACCTCTGCTGAGTGGCTCACAGCTGCCGGCCAGCTCGGGCCTCACACTTGGGGGCTGTTACCTTCTTGGACCTACTGCATATTAACCATCTATATGTGACAATGCTCTCCAGGACGTGCACCTGATGAAACCATCTGCCCACAATTATGTCCACGAACCCCTGGTGTATTCCCAGCGCGATGCTGCCCCGCTTTGGAAGAGGTATCTATGATGAGACCAGTACTCAAGCCAATGACACTGGGTGACATCGGAGCGCTGGCCGGGTGCGATAGAGCGCCGCTATCTGGCTGCACACTGCACCTAAACCTGCTGCTGAGATGTAGTTTCCAGTACTAGCAAAAAGTGCAATCTCCCCCTCCCCTCATACCCTAATTCTCGGACCCCTTCCCCGTGTAACTAGAAATTGTTAATGTTGTGTGTCTAGCTAACAGTGTATCGGTGCTGGAAGTGGAACATTGTACATTACTCAGGTGGTTGTCTTATATGGCTGCCGACACCACTGATCAGCGGACAGTGACCATGAAGAGTGCGATGTATGTGTATACGTATGTCTGTAACTATGGAACCAGGAAGACTAAGGGAGCATCATGTGTAAACTTGTCTACTTTGTGTCCTTCTGTTTGTATAGCATTGATTATAGCGTAATGTCTGTAATTGTACCCCGAAATGTCACCGCTAAGCCTGTGCACACTGGTGCACGGGATCAATAAAGTTATATTATTATTATGTACGGTCACAACGCAGTAGTAGTGAAATCACGGACGCGTTTCCAGGGGAACCATGGGGGACCTGCTTGGAGTTTTGCTGAAAGCAAAATATCAAAGTTTTGGGACCTGGGATTGTTGGAAATAGGAGGTTAAGCGGTGACTTCAGAATTCCTGGTTTGGCTTTCCTCCCGCTAAAGGTGGCCCCAGGTTTATAGGTTGGACTTGCTGTATGGACACGGACCTTCTGTGCAGTTTCTGTCTGTTGTAAAGTAGTCCATGTATCTGCTGTGCTCTTAAAAAAGTTTTTTTGATTTTTTCATTTGTATAGTAGGTGCGCGTCTTCATGCAAGCATCTACTCCGAGTGAGAATTTCCCAGCGTGAGGTCACCGCCAGGAATGGCTTACAGGGCATATTCTGATATCCGTCTGGGATTGCACTGAGGGAGTCGGTATGAAGGTAAAGCGTGTTGGGAAGCTGTACACGTGAGCCGGCTCATCTCTGCCTGGGATCATAGCTCAGATATCTGCTCAGGTGGAGTTTTTGGTATGTACAGTATAGGAAACCTGAAATGTGTAATTCCAGACGATACTTAAAGTGACCCACCACCTCAAAAAAACAAAATGTAACTATACATTAGACATTGAATTGGAATCTTACCTGCACAGATACAGACATGCTTGTGTGGAAGGTGGAAATTTTAGGGGACTTAAAAGGGTTGGCCACTTATACCAAACTTTAACGGTAAGTATAAGACACTTGTTAAAGTTTGCTGTTCACCATCAGGAGCTGTGGATCACATGACCCCCGAGCAGCAGGACTTCCTGTGACCTAGTGTGTCCTGCTGGCTCTGGTGGATGGAGGAGGCCATGAATGTCTTTACTTTCTGCATCCCAGGTGATGACCATTCCCATGTCAGTGGCCGGAGGGGTATGCGGTTGTATGCATTTGCCAGAAGCCATTAGGATAGGGGACGTCACAGGAAGTCCTGAGTCCTGCTTCAAGGGAACCTATCAGGGCAATTTGGAACACTAAACTTATATTTGGTTTGGAGTCCTAAATGAATCAGACGGGTCATTTTTAACCTTTAACAGGGTAAGTAGAATATGGCCTAATATGTAGTCAGATTTAGTTTATTGGGTTGAGTGTCGCTTTAAGGTTCTAGATGCTAGTGAAGATCCCCCTGGTCCATATTTTAGGGCTATTGGCTGCCCTATAGAAGGGTCTCTCTCTACATACATAAAGATGAATGGCTTCCATGGTACATTTGCCAGAAAGTAGTCGCTACTGGTAACAAGGTGACCCTCACCGAAAACTAATATGTCACGACGGGTTCCTTTTGTGATGGATTTACCCTATTGAGAATAGGATACGGCTGGCTGAGCAAGGGCCCCCATACGGAACCACGTTTTACTAGCGGACCATTCCATTGATTGAAGGTGGGCCAGAATTATGATCAGTGGGAGGGTCCGCACTGGGGACCCCTCTGCAATGGACACTGGACACCTGTTCTTATTGAAGCAAAGTCTGAGTTCCCTATTTGCGTGCTTGCGCGATCTTTTGTCACTTTTGGATCGAAATTGATTTTCATTGCAAAACTTGGCTTTTGTTCCCATGTCACAAAGCGCACCTGTTCTTATTGAAGCAAAGTCTGAGTTCCCTATTTGCGTCCTTGCGCGATCTTTTGTCACTTTTGGATCGAAATAGATTTTCATTGCAAAACTTGGCTTTTGTTCCCATGTCACAAAGCGCCTGAAAATTGCTTTAGAAACCGCTAAAGAAAAACATTTTGGCGACAAAGAAGTTTCGGTCACAATGACCTGCCATATCTCCCCTTTAATTGATCCCCCCTCCCAACTCCCCCAGTACATGGCCGTCCTGTTCTGTCCTGCTCAAGGACTTCTCCTAAATTACTGATGTGAATGACTGAAGAAGGTAAATCCATAATTTAGCCGGATTTTTTGATCCAGATTCTGTGTGGGGGATCCTAACATAGATGTGAACCTCGCTCGTACATGTTCCAAACTTGTTGCTGTAGGAACGTTCAGTGATTGTAGCGATTCCACGTTGCTACATTGTATGCATAATACATTGACACTGTAATTGCGCGGTGCATTATTCAGCTCTTTGCCAGACTCGCTCGGAGGTCTTTGAAGCTTTGCATTAGTCACACGGAGTCCGTGATGTGGGAGTGCGCTGCGTTCCTGAGGCTCCGGGTATGAGCTACTTTGCATTACTGTCTGCTGCGTTCCTGAGGCTCCGGGTATGAGCTACTTTGCATTACTGTCTTCTTGGTACATAAAGAGTCAAAGGGAACCTGTCATCAGAAATTGGCCTAATAAACTATTACCAATATATTGCCCCAGGCAGACCAGTTCCCTACACTGTACTGAGGTCGAAATCTCAACATGCAAATAAGCCGGACACGTCCTTTGCAGACCATGAGCCATTCTTGTAGATTTGCGCTCTTGCAGACTTGTGAGTGCAGCTCAGCACTGTGACCTGTACAGTATTTCTATTGCTCAGTGTGTGGTTTGTAGCTGTCACGATGATTGTCCTTGGCCCCGGTGAATTATGGTCCATCCTTGGCCTCCGCACATTGTCCTTGGCCCCGGTGAATTATGGTCCATCCTTGGCCTCCGCACTCGATGCAGATTGTTTTAGGAAACGACATCAGAAGGAGACCGCTTCCTTAAAGACGTCCAGGATTGGATTTCGGCGGCCGAGCAGCTGCTCACACGTCTGAGCTCAGCGCGGGTAACACAAGTGTCTCTTCAGAGGTGTAAAGCCACCAACATTCGCAACGTCTCGGCTTCTAGATTTGTTATAGTAAATAGTGGTATCTCCACGGCAGCGGCGTTTTCGTTTCTTAGAACTTTGTTGCGTGCGGCGGTCCTCTGATATTTATGAATACATTGACAATTGGGAGTTACCTGTCCTGCGTGTCACAGCGACACATGTTGTAACTGACTGCTGCATTCTGCATGTCAAAAACAGATTTCATGTTAAAGGGAACCTGTCAGCAGGGACCTCATTTTTCACTAAAGACAGATTGTAAAAGCCCATGACACCAGCAGTGCACATCTGCCCCTCTGCCTTTTCTAAGCATTTGCATTACAATATAATTGTGTGTTATAACTTACTCTTGCACCCTGACAAAATCCTGGGGTAGTCACAGGGGTTGGGCTTTGGTTTGGATGCATTTTCAAAAAACAACAAGTGCCTTGTCTGTGTTACTCACTCCTCAGATCTTAGCCCCCACCTTGTGCTCTTGTGCTCCTGTATAGCTCCTCCTCCTGGGGAGATGTTATTCTTTTAATATACCTCTGCCGTATGTGTGTGTCACATGTCGCTGTTCACTCCTTCTTCATTGCTAATTTTGGTTGTATTTACCATAGTAACGGCATGTGAAGGCTTATGTTACATTGTCCGTCTCTCTAATGTATAGACTGGGAAAGCTCCGATCTTTGCTGAAGGCACTTGCCCATTATTACGGGATGCCCCATCACAGGGCAGTTCTGCCACATTCCTATGATGGCGCTATAAGAGCCTCCCGGGCTTCCAGGACTTCTTAGTGATTGTGGCACTTTATGTGAATCTGCAGGCTGGATGCAAGTTATTAGGGTTATATAGAGACCCCATAAGGTTTTGTACACAGGCATTAGCATGGTGGTTAATTTGGGTCCGGGGAATACTGCAAGTTTTTCCATTTTTAGCAAATGATTTGTGTAATAAAAAGTTCTACAATTTTCCAATATAATTTTTTTGTATCAATTCCTCCTGGTTTCCTAGATCTCTGCTTGCTGTCATTCTATATGAAACTTCATGGTTTACACATGTGATGTCACACAGGTGCATGGCTTGTTATATCCCTGGTCATTTGATATCACACAGGTGCACGGCTCATTATATCCCTGGTCATGTGATGTCACACAGGTGCATGGCTCATTATATCCCTGGTCATGTGATGTCACACAGGTGCACGGCTCGGTATATCCCTGGTGATGTGATGTCACACAGGTGCACTGCTCGTTACATCCCTGGTCATGTGATGTCACACAGGTGCACGGCTCGGTATATCCCTGGTGATGTGATGTCAAACGGGTGCACGGCTCGTTATAGTCCTGGTAAAGTGATGTCACACAGGTGCTTGGTTCTTGTATCACAGAAAGTGCACCTGTGTGACCTCACATGACTAGGGACCGGTTTCCGTCCATGGGAAGTAAACAATGAACAACCAATAGAATGACAGCAAGCAGAGATCTAGCAAAAATTGAAGAATTGATGCATATAGTATACAGGCAGTCCCCGGGTTACGTACAAGATAGGGTCTGGAGGTTTGTTCTTAAGTTGAATTTGTATGTAAGTCGAAACTGTATACTTTAGAATTGTAGATCCAGACAAAAAAAAAATTGGCCCTAGTGAAAATTGGAGTTTAAACATTTTTTGCTGTAATGGAACAAGGATTATCAATAAAGCTTCATTACAGAAACTCTACAGCTGATTATTGCAGTCTGGGACTATAGTAAAGCATTCAGAAAGCTTCACCAGAGGTCAGAGGGGTCTGTCTGTAACTATGGGTTGTCTGTAAATCGGGTGTCCTTAAGTAGGGGACCGCCTGTATTGGAAAATTGTATCACTTTTTGTTACACATATAGGGGCAGATTTACTTACCCGGTCCATTCGCGATCCAGCGGCGCGTTCTCTGCGCTGGATTCAGGTCCGGCCGGCACTTATTTAGGCAGTTCCTCCGCCGTCCACCAGGTGGCGCTGCTGCGCTGAAGAGTTTACCGAGCCGGGCTGAGTGAAGGTAAGTGCAAGCTCCGCAACAGATTTTTTTATTTTTTTTAAATGCGGCGGTTTTTCCGAATCCGTCGGGTTTTCGTTCGGCCATGCCCCCCCATTTCCGGTGCGTGCATGCCAGCGCCGATGCGCCACAATCCGATCGCGCGCGCCAAAATCCAGGGGCAATTCAGGGGGAAATCGGAGCAAATCGGAAATATTTGGGTAACACGTTGGGAAAACGCGAATAGGGCCCTTAGTAAATGACCCCCATAGTATCAATTATTTGCTAAAAGTGGACGACCCCTTCAAATCCTCGCTGCTGCAGCCCTTTTACATTTTCGCTATTCAGTTTTTTTCCTCCTCTCATCCTAAAAACCAGAACTTTCTTTTATGTTTCACAGAACTGGATGAGGATTTGTTCTCGGTGTAACAATTTGTACAATGTATCAAGAAGAAAACAACAAATGCATTGAAATTGACAAAAAAAACACAGAATAATTTTTTTTTTTTTTTATGACTTTCACTGTGCGCCCCAAATCACAAAATCCAAATCTCGCCTTAATTTTTCCGGTCAGTACGATCACGGAGATCACATTTTGTATATACATTTTTTTTTTAATTATGTTTTTACCGTAAATGGTTAAAAAATGTAAATTTTTGTACCAAAATAAATCGTGTTTCGGTGTACATACCTGGGTAAGGGGTCTTTCTTATATGGGACAAGCTGACATTTGCTTTGATGCAATTTTGGGGACTGTACGACCTTTTCATCAGTTTTATGTTTGGCGAAGTGACCATTTGGAAGATTTTTCTTTTTCCTGTGATGTGGCCTGCACGGAGTACACAGCACAGTAACTGTGTAAGGGTGGTGGCACACGTGGCGTTTTGAACCCGTTTTAAGGCGGTTTTTTAGCCGTCCGTTAAAAAAAAAACGCATCCGTTTTTGACAGTTTTTTTTCTATTATCTTAATCGATAATTGGAAAACAGACTGCTTCAAAAAGGGATAAAAACGGGTTCAGAACGCTAATGTGTCCCTAATGCAGCAGACATCAGCCCCGTATGGAGGCAGCTAAGCCTGTGAGACCTCAACCTACACTCTTAAAGGGAACCTGTCACCAAGGACCTCATTTTCACTAAAGAAGGGTTGCAGAAGCCAAATACACCTGCAGTGGACATCTTTCTTTCTGCCTTTTCTAAGCATTTACATTACTATATAATTGTGTGTTATAACTTACCTTGCTCCCTGACAAAATCCTAGGGTAGTCACAGGGGTTGGACTTTGGTTTGGTTGCATTTCAAAGAAAAACATGTGACTTGTCTCTGCTACTCACTCCTCGGCTCTAAGCCCCCACCTTTGTGCTCCTGTACAGCTCCACCTCCTGCTCCTTCTGAGAGGTCACAGCCTGGTGAGATGACATCAGAGGGGGAGGGACAAGCTGTACAGGAGCCCAAAGATGGAGGCAGCCTGCAGCTCAGACAAGTCACATGTTGTTCATCCAAATCAAAGCCCAACTCCTGGGACTACACAGAGGATTCTGTCAGGGTGCAAGGTTATAACACACAATTATATTGTAATGAAAATTCTTAGAAAAGGCAGAAAGGCAAATGTGCACTGCAGGTGTCATGGGCTTCTACAATCTGTCTTTAGTGAAAACGAGGTCCCTGGTGACAGGTTCCCTTTAACGATGCTAGGATGTAATAGTACGGCGCATGAGGTTTTGGTATTTATGCGGATTTCAGACTGAACTGTATTAGAAAGTTGGCAAATGGGAGTCGATTCTGAGTGTCATAGAACTGATTTTTGTCCCCAGCAGCCAATCAGCAGGCAGCTTTCAGTATGTATTTTGCTCTTGAAAAATAAAAGCAGTGTTGTGATTGGTTGCTGTAGCTATAATAGTGATGGGATGGTGCAGCTTTCATTTCATACATCTCCTCCTGAATTTGGAACGATTCAAGACAACGATCTACAAGAAGCCTTGGGTGCCCAAAGCAACCAATCACAGCACAGCTTTGGATTTGGCAGAGCAGTGTAAGAAATAAAAGCTACGCTGTGATTGGTTGCTGTGGACTATAAAGATGGCTTCTCTGTGAAATAATTTTTAGATGCTTTTGGTTTGCAGAAGCTGGCGGACATCCTGCCTGGGACTTCCTGCCCAAACTCTGACATTGCACATTGCATTGTGCTGAGAGCTGCAGTCACAGAGTAGCTGAGCTGAGTTTGTAGTGTAGCAGAGATGACTTGTGCTTGTGTCATAGGAGATCACCTAAATCTTCCATCACAATCCATCCTGATAAACCGGGGGCACTCACGCATAGATCCAGGCACCGGACTGTGGTAATCTTCTAAATTCTGAACTCAACTTTTAAAATTATGCAAATGAGCCTGAAGGGTTCCAGGGGTTGTTACCAGACCCTATCTGTGCTTTAGTTGCTGTAATGTCACACAGTGTGAGAAGGGAAGTGCAGCACGGAGGGGCTCTGGTAACATCCCAAAGAGCCCTTCAGTCTCATTAGCATAATTTTAAAAGTTGATTTTAGAAGGAAGGAGGCCATGGATATGAGAAATATATTTATAGATGATCTTATATAATATTCTTATTTTTAATTTTTATATATAAGCAGATAGCAGAGGTCCCGGTGCCTGGATCTAGGAGTAATATATTTGTTACCAGGGACTATAACATGGGGGATTCTGTATGAGTGGAGGACTGGAGGAGATCCTGTTACAGCAGTGACACTGTGGAAGTATCTGCGGGGGAAAGTCCCTATAGAAAGACGTGGGATATCTGCAATCTGCTGAATCAGTGCATAGCACACATACAAGAATTAAAGGGACATTCCCATTTTAACAAGTAATTGATATTTTGTTTGCACAAGTCAAAGTTGTACAAATTTCCAATATACTTTCTGTATCAATTCCTTATGGTTTTCTAGATCTCTGCTTGCTGTCATTCTATAGAAAGCTTCTATGTTTACTACCAGTGGACAGAAATCTGACCATAGATCACACAGCTCTGATTACTCTCTCTGATAATAACGAGCCGTGCACCTGTGTGATATAACGAGCCGTGCACCTGTGTGATATAACGAGCTGTGCACCTGTGTGATATAGCGAGCCATGCACTTGTGTGAAATAACAAGCCGTGCACCTGTGTGATATAACAAGCCGTGCACCTGTGTGATATAACAAGCCGTGCACCTGTGTGATATATAACGAGCCGTGCACCTGTGTGATATTACAAGCCGTGCACCTGTGTGATATTACAAGCCGCGCACCTGTGTGATATAACGAGCCGTGCACCTGTGTGATATAACGAGCCGCGCACCTGTGTGATATAACGAGCCGCGCACCTGTGTGATATAACGAGCCGTGCATCTGTGTGATATAATGAGGCTTGCACCTGTGTGATATAACGAGCCGTGCACCTGTGTGATATTACGAGCTGCGCCCCCGTGTGACCATGGTCAGATTTCTCTGCACTGGTAGTAAACATAGAAGCTTTCTATAGGATGACAGCAAGCAGAGATCTAGAAACTGTAAAGAATTGATACAGAAAGTATATTGGAAAATAGTATTATTTTTCATTAAACAACATTAATTGGCCGCAGTGCTGGTACACCTTTAGGTTTGTGTGCAGGGACCCCTAGTCCTTATGTAGCCTCCATGTTATATTACATGTGAGGGGTGGGGGCTGCTCCTCCAGGGATATTTGGAAAGTGATGATTCTGCAATCTTCTACATCACTGGACTCGTTCCTGAGTAGATCAACAAAACCAGCGCGTTCTCTTTTAGGAAGTCTCCCGGGCCGGCGGCCGCTCAGTGTTTGCTCTGTTGCGGCTTATGCTCCTAAGATAATAACTTTCTGAGCAAATAATAGTCATTGTCAGTGTTCCCAGGACTTGTACCGCACCAGTCTCCAGCGCTGCTGCTGCAGAACCTCCACGTCCTGGGTAAGGGGGCGTCACATGGGGGGTTTTTGCTTGTTTATTATGCGTTCGGTTGGTTTGAATCCTGTATTAACAATTGTACAGCTGCTTAAACTTCCACAAATGATTCATCGCACATTCAAAACGGCCAAAACGCACGGTAAATGTGCAAAAACCGCACCAAGAGCTGACCACATCCTAAAACCAGGAGATGGTTTTTCTATCAAAAGTTGGCGAAGTGCAGGCTGGAGATGGTTACTGTTCACATTAATAGGACATACGTTATCCATATGTGAACGCTTGGCGCCATGTTTGCCTGCAGATTTTAGCGCGTGATGCATTTTATAGTCGGGGGGGGGGGTCCCCTCTAAGAGGAAGTATTATACGATGTAGACAACCCCTGCACAGGTGCTTTTCTTAGGACCGTAGTAATCCTGGTTTGATGAGGGTCACACTAAAGTTTTTCCCGGAGAGGAATATTACTCTTCCTTCCATTTTTCTATTTTCAGTAATACTAGTATAAAATGGTAATGAATACATTTATATTGACCCCCCCAGGACCAGGCAGTGGCGGACGCTACTGCCTTTACTTATTACATTAAACTCTTACCAGTGGCTGGAGTTAGCCGGGAGGACATGTAGCAGTGATCTGTACACATGCAGAGAGGATGTACCCGGCTCCTTCCCGGCATATCCTCTGTTCCGGGTCTCCCCGTGATGTCATCACTGATGTCTCTGGATCCGCAGACATTAGTGTGCACTTTTTTTTAAAGTGAAGGAAAAGTGCCCCCCCCCATCACATACTGCTTACAATATGACTACATTTTATTTCCTGCTGCAGAGCCCCATCACACACACACGTTGGCTGCTGCAGAGCTGTGCTACCTCGTAGCCTCATTGAATTGGGCACATTGAGCCCAATTGCATGAGGCCTTAATGCAATGTGTCCACAATGTAACAGAGTTAATGTGGCCTGATACTGCAATACATATGACACTATGGTGCGCATGCACATCCAGGCATACAATACATATGACACTATGGTGCGCATGCACATCCAGGCATACATACATAGGACACTATGGTGCGCATGCATAATCCAGGCATACAATACACATATCACTATGTGGCATGCACATCCAGCATACATACATATGACACTATGTGCGCATGCACATCCAGGCATACAATACATATGACACTATGGTGCGCATGCACATCATGCAATACAATACATGAACTATTGGGTGCGCATGCACATCCAGGCATACAATACATAGGACACTATGGTGCGCATGCAACATCCAGGCATCCAATACATAGGACACTATGGTGCGCATGCATAATTCAGGCATACAATACATAGGACACTATGGTGCGCATGCACATCCAGGCTATGATGGATGTAGAGGACTAAATATATGCCGATGTAGCAGAGCTGAGTATATGTAAGTGAATGGATGTAGCAGGGCTGAGTGTATGTAAATAAATGGATGTAGCAGTGCTGAGTGTATGTGAATGAGTGGATGTAGCAGGGCTGAGTATATTTGAGTGAATGAATGTAGCAGGGCTGAGAGTATGTGAATGAATGGATGTTGCAGGGCTGAGAGTATGTAAATGTAGATGTAGAGGACTAAATATAAGTGAATGAATGGATGTAGCAGACCTGTGTGTGCTCAACAGAATTCTTAATTGGTGTAAAAAATATTTTTTCTATTTTTTGGATGACTAAAAACATATGGTATGACTGCAATACACGTGCAGGATTTTTGATGGATTAAAATGTCCCTGAAGCAAAAGGGTTAAACTCCACAAATAATTTTTTTTTTTTAATTGGCAGCTGAACCCTCCATAAGATGTTGCCGACCCTCGTTAATAATTGCTTACTTATCATAGCATGATTTCTATGTAATTCATTCTGTATTTTGTTGCCCCATGTGCTGATTCACGGTGGAGGGCCAGCACACAATGCATTGTGGGGGTGCGGGTGACATAACAAGTCTCTGGAATACAAATACACTGATCGCTGGACCGCGGCTTCTTATAGGGAGAGAGTGCGGGAATACGATGCAACGCAAAATCATCAGATGAGTCAGACGACCCCCTATAAGGGCCTAAAGGCTGGAAACAGACCGGACTGCAAGTTCCCAGGTCACAATAACGAAACATATGCCCTTGTAGGCGGAGGGTCCTGCATCTTAAACACGCCTGTGCTCCATAACTCGTATGCAAATGAGCACTGCGGTGCACCAGGGGTGTGGCTATGAGGTCCGGTACACCCTCTCTAGGGAACAAGGAGCAGACAATTGCAACTGAGTGGGAAGTGTTGGGCGGTGTAACTGGGCTTAAAGAGCATCTACCACCAGGATGAAAGACTGTATGCAAATGGGCCTCAGGGGCTCCATGCTCCATTAACACCTGGAAGCCGTGAGCTCCTCAGGCTCATTTGCATACAGTCCTGCATCCTGGTGGTAGATGCCCTTTAAGAGATCCACTGGACCTCACGGCCACGCCCATAATGCCCCATGATGCTTATTTGCATATATATTAATAATGCAGAGGTAGGTAGTTCATTGACAAGGACATAGGTTCAGTTATAAGGGACCCAGTAACCATAGTCCCAATTATAGGACAGAGGATAAGGTCCCCCATTCTGTCAATCACGTGGATCGTCCACGATCAGACATTGGACCCGTATTCAAAGGACGTCAATTATGATAAACAAATCCTTTTTAAACCCAATTTTAATCAAAGTTGTGACCAGTATATTTTATGTCCCTATTCACACTATGACTGTGTCCCTATAACCCGCCATGACAAGAGGATGAGGCTACACACAGAGATAGGACATTATTATTATCATAGCAAAGGAACAGCAAACACCATAAACCGACACTACCAACCTGCAGCGCAGATAATGGGGGAGACATAACCCCCCCCACCCCCCACCCGACGCTCCCTGACTGCACACAACGACTTACCTGTAATCCTTAGGATCTAATCTGATGGCTTCACTAAACAGTTCAATCGCTTTGGTGTAGTTTCCGTCTTTCACTGAATTAATTCCTTGTTCTGGAAGAATGGAGAATGTAAAGTGACAAAGAGGCCGGAATGCCGAATCCACTGTGCACGGAATGGCCGGAACGCTCCCGCCACGCACGGAGAATGCAACGCACAATCATACAAAACACATAGAATAATACCATCACAGGAGAAGCTGCTCTACGTCCTTGTGTCTCTGGTCAATAGAGGAGCTCGGTCCCCAAGGGGAAGCGTGGACAGAGAACAGTCCAGTATCACCCACCATCATTACAGGCCCCCATAGACCGGAGACCCACCACAGAGGAGGACCTCATTACAGGTCCCCAAACCCAGGAGCCACAACACGAGGAGCGACCTCATTACAGCCACCAAGACACAGTGAGCCCAACACGAGGAGGACCTCATTACAAGGCCACCAGACACAGAGAGCCCAACAACGATGAGGACCTCATTACATCGCAACCAACCAGGAGAGCCCCAACAAGAGGGGACCTCATTACAGGCCAACCAAGACCAGGCAAGCCACAACACGATGAGTAACTCATTACAGGCCACCAAGGGATCAGGGAGAGGGGGGGGGATGGGGCTGTTAGGTTGTTGGGAAGAGAGCTCACGTATGATAAACAGAGGACCTCATTACTAGTAACCACAGACACAGAGGGCCACAACACGAGATGACCCCCCATTACAGGCCACCAAACACGGTAGGACAACACTATAAGGAGGCCTCATTACAGATCCACCATAGACACAGATATGCCACCAACACGCAAAGAGGACCTCATTACAAAGGCCACCAAGACCAGAGAGCCCAACCCACGAGGACAACAGTGCCGGACAGGGAACAGGAGGATCGACACGGAGGGGTAAACACTCATTACAGGCCACCAAGACACCTAAGGCCCAAATACAGGAGGACCCTCATTGACAGGCCACCAATGACCAGGAGAGCCCACAACACGATGAAGGACCTCATTACGGCAACCAAGACACAGGAGAGCCAAACACGAGGAGGAACCTCATTACAGGCCACCAAGACACAGGAATCCTACATGACACAGGAGGACCTCATTACAGACCACCAAACCCAAGAGAAGCCCAACACGATGGAGCGCTCATTACGGCCACCAAGACAAGGAGAGGCCACACACGAGGAGGACCTCAGTACGCCACCAAAGACCAGAGCCCCACCACAGGAGGACCCATTAAAGGGCACCCAAGACCAGTAACCCAACACGAGGGATGGAACCTCATTACAGGCCACGGCAAAGAACACGGAGAGCCACACACCGAAGGAGGAACCTCATTACAGCCACCAAGACAAGGATAGCCACAGACAGGATGACCTCATTACATGCCACCAAGACAAGGATACCACAACGAGGAGACCTCATTACTCCACCAAGACACAGGAGAGCCACAAACATGGACACAGGCCCCAGTCAGAGCCCACGAATCCCTCATTACGCAGGCCAACCAAGACACAGGAGATCCACAACACGAGGACCTCATTACAGGCCACCAAACACATGAAGCCACAACACTGATGAACTCATTACGCCACCAACCGAGACCAACCGATGAGATCATTCAGCCACCAGACACGGAGAAAGCACCAGGAGCCTCATTACAGCCACCAGACACAGGAGAGCCACAAACAAGAGGGGACTCTTACGCACAGCCCGGAACAGAGAGGACCCATTCCAGTCCACCCTTGCAGACAGAAAGGTGGCGGTTCCCGGTGGGCAGCATGGTGGGGGGGGTCAACGCGTGGGCAGCAGGTGGGATACCGGTGTGGCAGCAGGTGGGCAGCAGGTGGCAGATCCGGTGAGGAACGGTGGGCAGCAGCAGGAAGGCATGCGGTGGGCAGCAGTGGGTGGTGGGCCGGTGGGCATAGCACGTGGGGCGATCCGGTGGGAGAGTGGGGGCAGCACTTAACGCGTCGTGTACTGGGGCAGTGAGCGGTCGGGGCAAGTGGGTAGGGGCAGCAGGTGGAGAGTCACGGAGCGGGGGTTCCGGTGGGCAGCAGGTGGGATCCTCACCAGTAGAAGGGGGGATCCGGGGCAGCAGTGGGAAGATGGTGCCCGGTGGGCAGCGTTGGAGCGTGGCAGGCGGGATCCGGTGGCAGAAAGGTGGGATCCGGTGGGCGGTGGGCAGCAGGTGGGAGCAGGTGGGGTCCGGTGGTGCAGGGGATCCTGGCAGGGATCGCGGCACGGTGCCAGGGCGGTGGGCAGAGGGCGGCACGTGGGCAGAGGGGTCCAGGTGGGCAAGCAGCGCGCGAGGTGGGCAGCAGGTGGGTCCCGGTGGGCAGCAGGTGGGATCCCGGTGGGCAGCAGGTGGGGATCCCGGTGGGCAGCAGGCGGGCAGCAGGTGGGGCAGCGTCGCCCATTACAGTATTGCAGGGAGACAGGGACAGAACATGGTTCAGATGATGCAAATAGGTGCAAAGACTCCGATTGTCAACCAAAATGGTGCCAGAGACAATGAGGCTTCTATAATCTTACAGCGATTTGCATCATATGAATTGTGAGTATCCTCGTACTGAGAGGACACGTTACAGGCGCAATCCATGAGGGACATGCAGGAGCAGCACATGGAGAGAGCAGCAAACAGATTGTAGAAGATTGCAATTAAAGGGATCTCATTGGGTAAAAATATGGCGAGATATCAATTAAACTAGGTTATTACTATGACAACAATCGAAAACTTTAACCCAGAATTTCCCTTAAGATAATGAAAGTACATTAACCCTTTCATGACCAAGGGTCATTGGTACTGAAAGGTCAGGACAATTTTTTGTTCCTTTCTAAGAGGTTGTATCTGGAAACCACTTTACATATCACCAAATTTTCACTGTTCGGACAGTGTGAGACTTCACTTGATGAGGATATATTTATACATGGTAATATTTGTCCCATTAAGTTTTTTTTTTAATAAGCAGTAAAAACTGAACAAAGCTAAATCGTTATAAAATATGTACAGCCTCAGTCTGTCCCCTTCCCCAGGTTCAGAGGATGCAGAGGGTGCATGTACTTCTACAGACTGTCAGCTCTGACTCCTGCAGCACAATACAAATGCCCAGATCTTCTGTGGCACCTAGAAACACAGTTCTGGGTCTTGCAGAAACAGAGAAATCCATTTGATCATTACAGGGAATCTGTACAAAAACATCAACATTTGACAGCAAAGTGTAAAAGTGGATTTCTTGGCTTCTGTGTCGGTCCCGATAACAGATTCTCTCTTTAAAAAGACACCAGAACTGTGTTTCTAGGGGTTAGAGTTCAGAATGGGCCACTGTCATGATGCCTGTATGTGCAATTAGGATGTGTGATATGAGAGTCATGAAGGGGTTATATTTTTGCTACAGTGTCGTCAGGTTTTGGGGGTTTTGATGCAGTCACCTCTTACCCCAATTCTAGTTAGTTAGTTTGTTTTTCATTCATTCTCCTTATGCAAAATTTTTTTGCAGTTTTTTCACAATTCCACAAGGCATCAGCAGGTGGCAAAACACAAGAAATTTGCTCGGCTTTCTGACTGCAGATCAAGAAGTGGTGGCCAAAAACATTAGCGGGCAGACGGGCGTTGCAAACAATGTGTTTGGCGCACGTCCTCCAGGAGCATCCAAACGTCTCTATAAAGTCCCTGCTTTTTAAAAAAATTTTTGGGTTGTGTTTTTTTTTTTTTAAACATATTTTAGATCCGCATTGCCTTCCAGTGCAGATCTTGGGTTTGTGTCCCTATACCCTTTTTACAAAAAGGAACTTGTGAAGAATGAAATCACGCTGATGCAGCCAGCTCAGAGATGGCGAGACTCACGCTGCCAGGGTTAGTGGGCACCTGGACAGACCCCACCACAACCATCACATCGGATCACCATCAATACCAAACCTGAAGAGTTAAATAATAATATTCAGGGAACCCATTAAAGAGGTTTTTTGTTCCTTAGATAATCATAAGACTGGAAGGAAGGTCTTAAAGGTGGGCAATTAGAAGTGTCTCGTCATTCATATTGGGACGTGGAATGTACTGTCTGCGATGTTCCATACGAGATGATTAGTGGCGACAACGGTTGCTCTCAGATGGTCGGATGCAAAGTGAGGTCACAATGAACGTCTGTACAAGTGTAGCTTAATCCAAACAATCTGGATGTAATAAGTGTATCAGTGATGGTATGACTAGGCCTAGTGATGCAGACAACCTATCGTAACCGGTATGGTACATTGGATCCAGATGGATGCGACCATGTCCATGTCTGTACTAGAATTGCATGGCACGTGTCATGTACTATTGATGCGGACGTGTGGATAGTTCATGAGGCTGCCTGCGATGTTCAATGCCACCCACTGGTAGGCCTGAATTAGTGCGGCACATATGTCCTAGGATTGACGATGGCTGTGAACAAGTGTCCATGTATGGAGTGGATGCAGGGCAGATCCATGGATTGGTATGCCTAGGGTCGCATGACGCTCTGCTCATAGTGTCTATGTCTTGTTATGCTAAGAGATGTGCTGCGCAATAGTGTCATATGTGGTTGTGGCTGGAAGTGAATGCGCACTAGTGTCTAATGTATGTGATGCTGGATGTGCTGGCCACCATATGGTCTATGTATTGGTATGCCTTGAATATGCATGCGAACCATAGTGTCCGAGGTATTGGATGCCCTGGATGTGCATGCGCACCCAGTGCTTATATGATGACTATGCTGCCTACATGGCATATGTATTGGTGCCTGGATGTGCATGCGCACCTAGGTACTAGATTGTATCGCGGAAATGGGCATGCGCACATAGGTCTCATGTATTGTATCGGAATTGAGGCATGCGCACCATTAGTGTCCTACGTATTGATGCACTGGATGTGCATGCGCACCATAGTGTCCCTCTAGTGATGTGATTGAATGCTAGTTGCATTATTATGCCTGGATGTGCATGCGCCACCATAGTGTCCATAGTATTGTCTGCTCGGATGTGCATCGAGCAATAGTGGTCATATGTATGGTATGCTGGATGGCATGCGCACCATAGTGTCATATGTATTGTATGCCTGGATGTGCATGCGCACCATAGTGTCATATGTATTGTATGCCTGGATGTGCATGCGCACCATAGTGTCCTATGTATTGGATGCATGGATGTGCATGCGCAACCCAATAGAGTCACTAATGATTGTATGCCTGGATGATGCATGCGCCCATAGTGTCTATGTCTTGTGATGCTAATAGCCTGCGGCACCATAGTGCCTTATGTATTGGTATGGCTGGATGCGATGCGCACACATAGTGTCTATGTATTGTATGACTGTGAATATGCAGGCGAACCATAGTGTCCTTAGGTATGTATGCTGGATGTGGCATGCGACCACTGAGTGTCCTAGTATTGTGATGCCTGGACATGGATGTGATGCTCACCATAGTGTCATATGTAGGGATGCACTCGGAATGGCATGCCACACATAGGGTCTATGTACTTGTATGCCTGGATTGTGCATGCGCACCATAGTGTCATGATATTGTATGCTGGGATGTGCATGCGCACACTAGTGTCATATGTAAGTGTATGATGTATTTGCATGCCGCACCCATGGTCATATGATTGATCCGGTGTGCATGAGCACCATAGTGTCATATGTATTGGAATGCCTGCGATGGGGCATTGGCACAATAGTGGTCCTATGTATTGTAATGCCCATTCACATACTCTCAGCCCTCCTACATCCATTCATTCACATACTCTGTCCTGCTACATCCATTCATTCACATACTCTCAGTCCTGCTACATCCACTCATTTACATACTCAGCCCTGCTACATCCATTCACTTACATATTCTCAGCTCTGCTACATGCAAATATATCCACATATATTTAGTCCTCTACATCCATCCATTCATTCACATACTCTCAGCCCTCCTACATCCATTCATTCCCATACACTCAGCCCTCCTACATCCATTCACTTACATATATTCACTCCCTAGGAGTTTGCAGTGAAACGTATACGATCGGTATGCAATCGCTAATGAGATCGGGCCGGGGAACCGCCCCCCGGTGCTGGCGCTGTGCCTTTAAACCTATAAAGACCAAGGATATTAGTGGATTCCTTTGTGTTTAAGGCGACTTACCCATTAATGCTCCTCTGCATCTCTTCCCCATTGAGAGCTGATGGTACAGAGGTTTTCACTCCGATTTTGGGCTAAAACCGCAAATGATTTTTATATCGTGGATTTCTGCTGTATGATGCTACCACTAGGGGGAGCTTACTGTGTACAGTGCAATGTATAGCGGGATGCAGTGAGATGTTCTTTGCAAGTTGTTAGTCTACTCTAAGGAACCCACTATAGTCTGTAATTGTCTACGTGGATGTGACGACTTTCGTAACGATAGAACAGATAAATGAATCGCCGGGCACTAAACAAGTCTTACTATCTGCAGATACAATAGTAATTTATAGTGAATCATTGATGTGTCTTGTACTTTGCAGGTATTTCGGTAATCGGTCCTATTGCTATGAGCAGCTGGAGCTGTACCCCAAGGCTCTGGTGGATGCGGATGTTTCCATACAGCTCTCCGCCGATTGCCCGAAGGGTTATTTCAGGAAAGGCCGTGCCCTAAAAGGATGCAATGTACGGAGCTCTGCGTAATAACCGCTATGGGCGTAATAGTCATGTGCGATTATCCCCTCCCCCTTCTCCCTAATGGAATATCTTTCCTGCGTGTATATACAGCACTGAGTGTATATAGCGTTATACAAAGAGGCAGCCAGAGATCTTATTGGCTTGGATTTTAAGGGATTTTTGTCCCCACTAAATTATCAGGTGGAGCATAAAATATCCTTTGTAACATTCCCACTCTTTTACCTATTAACCCCCCTCCAAAATCAAACGCAAGTGAGCTGAGAAGAGACACTTTTTTTGCCTCAGTTGAGTCTCTTCATATCTTTTGGCTTTTTCTCAGCTAGAATCATGGTTCTGGTGTCATAGTAAAGATAAGAATCTTGTCTTTCCAAAGGAATCATGATTGTTAATGATGTTCTATGTGCCATAAAACTGGAGATGCAGGCAATGAAATGCGAATGTAAACTGTAGACAATGATACATTTCCTATGTTCTTAAAGGGGTTGTCCGAGACCTTAAAAAAATATATATGTGGCCAGGATGGGGCTGCATAAAAAAGTAAACATTTGCCTAACTCCGTGGTCCCTCCCAGTATCCCGCGCTGCCATTTTCGTTTGTTTACAGGGGCACGGAAGTTCCGCTGAATTTGGCTTCTGGCCACGCCCACCCGTCCCCATTTCCACAGCGGTATAATGCACGGGTGGGCGTGGCCATCCGGAAGTTGTACTCATCAGAGTTTCTGTGTTGTAAATAGACAGGGGCACGGATCGAACAGACGCAGCACAGGACGCTGGGAGGGACCACGGAGGTAGGTAAATGTTTATTTTTTTATACAGCCCCCTCCCGGCGTCATATTTTTTTAAGGTCTCGTAAAACCCCTTTTAGGACATAGTCAGGAAATGTATCTACAGCTCACATTCCCAATTATGTCTTTCACTGCCTGTTTTATAGTACATCATTAACAGTCATGATTCCTTTTGAGAGACAAGACTTTTATCTTTACTATGACACCAGAACCATGATTCTAGCTGACAAAGAGGGGGCAAAAAAGTGTCTCGGGTCTCGGGACAACCCCTTTAACTGCATGCATCTTCAGTTCTGTAACATTCATAATCATAACCTTTGAGGAGTTATGAAAGATTAGATTCTCACCTGCTGCTGTGGAGCCCGAGAGCAGCGGCTGAAGTGACTCCCCCTTGAACCTCTCAAAGTGACTCATCTCAGGATACATATGGCTCTTGGCTCGTTTGCACATGACTTTATAGATAAACTGATGAGATTCTAGGAAGGCCATTTCAGATCACACCTAAGGGAGCTGCTAGCAGCCTCTCCTGGGCCCCAAAACAGTGCATTAATCTGCCCAAAATTTTCCTCACCCTTACGTAAGCCTGGCTCCGGATATCACCAGAAGGTGGCGCAGTACTCGGTGCGTTAAGTTTGATGTCTCCATTATCCTAATTGGGCCCTGTACTGTCATAGAGCTGCTGATCAATCATAGATCCACCCACCTGACAGTAGAGAGACAAATTAGCATATTGGGTTGCCAAAATTGACTCCCCTGCTTGCTTGGGAATGGTCGTGGCTAGAGAAAAAATTCCAAGTGCTCCCGATTCTGTGGAGGATTAATAGTCTGTTCTTCACAGAGGTTCGCGGAAGCTGAAGATGCCTTCAAGATGGTGCTACAGTTGGATGAAGCTTGTCAAGAAGCTCTGAAAGAGATACACACATGTCAGGTGTTTCAGCTCATGGTAATTTGGCTTTTTTTATTGTCTTTGTATATCTGAAATGTATACATTGTCAGCTGGGCTGAGGGGGAACCTGCAAATCTGCCCTACAGAATTCATACATTCAAATATTATGGATTTTCCCCACAAATTTATAGATGTGTTGCATTAACTTATTTTTACAAGATCTCTGCTTGCTTTAGTTACATCTTCCAAATGGCCATTCACTTCGGACTGTGTAGCTATTGGCTGACATCTACGCCTCCCAAAACATACCCCTCTCCAGATTAGGCTGAGCCTGCATCTGATCTGCTTGGGGAAAACTAGGAGTAACTGACAGTAAATTGGGAATAATACATACCGAGCCATTCTTCGGTCCTTAAATAAGGTTTTCAGCTTAAATTGTAACTCTGATTTCATAATGATTTTACCAAAGTGTCATATGTGATTCACCCTTTAAAAACAAACATAACAAATGCCCATATTTTGTTGCTCAACCTATTTTTTTCCAAAATCATGATATTTTTTTGTTCAAAGCTGCTTGTAAGTAATCTTCCCCAGCAGCAGTGAAGTGGCCGGAGTCTATCTTCTTCCTGTCTTTGCTCTGAAGCTGAGCCAGTTACAAGCTTCCCTCACATCCTGACCATGCCTTATGTCCTCTCATAAAGTAATGTAGTAGTAAATCAAGTGAGATTCCTACAAGTAAATCCACAGGTTGTATATAGCGACTAGCCTGGCTGCTTTCTTTGCATGGAGTAACAGTGAGCATGGATTAAGTAGTAGAAGCCAACAGAGAAACGAGTACATAAAGTGTATAATCTTTGCTGTGTGAGCACTTGGGGTGTACAGCAACCCTGCTGTGTAGATAGTGTGTGTGTGTGTGTGTGTAGCAAATAGAAGCAACAAAGAGAAAAATTAATCTGACACAATGTTGAATCCTTCAATTCTTCAATTCATTAAATATATATATGCATCGTATTATACAAGATTATCTGGCGTGTTTTGTGACTCAACAGCTCTTCTACAAAAAATGTGCTGAAAAATCTCACCTCGGCTTATACACGAGTCAATAAAACAAATAAACTTACAAACTCACTTCTGGTGTCCCCAATGCTTGCCGCGGCTCCTCTTCTGTCTTCTCTCATCTGTAACAGCCGCAGCCATCTGCTCTGCTGGCCTGCGCACACTATGATGCGGCCGCTGATAGTAAGCGCCGGCCAGCAGAGTGCATGGATGCGTCTCTGCCGACTATTACAGCAAAGAGAAGACAGAAGAGGAGCCGCGAGGAAGGAGCCTGGCTGTCTATATACTACATGGGGGCTGGCAGGCTATATACTACATGGGGGCTTGCTATATACTACATGGGGCTGGCTGTATACTACATGGGTGCTGGCAGGCTATATACTACATGGTGGCTGGCTGGCTTTATACTACATGGGGCTGGCTGCGTATCTACATTGGGCTGGCTGGCTGTATATACACTGGGCTGGCTGGCTGTATACTACATGGGGCTGGCTGGCTGTATACTACTATGGGGCTCTGGCTGTAGCTACGATAGGCTCGTGCTGAGCTGTATACTAACCTGGGGCTGGCTGGCTGATACTACAATGGGGCTGGCTGCGTTATACTACATGGGGCTGGCTGGCTGTATACTACATGGGCTGGCTGGCTGTATACTGACATGGCGGCTGTAGGCTGGCTGTATACTAACATGGGGGCTGGCTGCTTTATACTACATGGGGCTTGCTGGCTGTATACCTGGTCTGGCTGGCTGTATGACTACAAGGGTGGCTGTCTGTATATCACCATGTGGGGTTTGGCTGCTGTATACCACATGGGGTTGGCTGGCTGTATACTACATGGGTGCTGGCAGGCTATATTCTACATGGGGATCGCTATATACTACATGGTGGCTGGCTGGCTTTATACTACATGGGGCTGGCTGTATACCACATGGGGGCTGGCTGGCTGTATACCACATGGGGCTGGCTGGCTGTATACTACATGGGTACTACTTGGAGGCTGTTCCCATCCTCAGCTTATACTCGAGTCAATAGGTTTTCCTAGTTTTTGGTGGTAAAATATGGGCCTCGGCTTATACTCGAGTATATATGGTAGGTTCTTTGATACCCATTAGGCATAAATCTTCATTTGGATCTGTCCTATTATTTGTATTATGATTATGTTTGAATTTTGATTTTGGATTTGCAAATATATATTTTGTAGTTTTTCTAAATAAAATATATATAGTCAACATTTATGTTTTAATTTGACACGCATGAGCCAGAAAGGCTCTAGGGATGTTACCAGAGCCCCTCTGTTTTCTGTCTTCACAGGCTTTTACACTGTCTCACCTTCTCCTGTTTCAGAACACGGTGGGATGGGGGGGGGGGAGAGTGCTCCTGCACAGCATAACAACCTGTGCAGCTGCAGCATGGAAGGGCTCTGGTAACGCCCCCAAAGCCCTTCTGGCTCATTAGTATTATTTTAAATTGAAAGCAAATATGTTTACACGTGAATACCTTTTCTTTATTAGTGCTCATGTGGATTGAGGTATTATACTATTATTTTAAAGCTAATTCTATGATTATTTCTCTGCTATCTCTTTGCTCATATTTTCTATTCCAAATTGGCTGTAATTGTTTATATATATATATAATAGTGAAAGCCGTGTTTTTTTTCTCTTGATAATTGTTATTGGTTGTCATGTTGTTTATAAAACTTGTTGTTTGCAATTTATGTTCTGCTGCGATTAAGAGCCATTAAAACCCAAAACGCGTCAACTAATGTTGTGTAATAGGATGAATGCGAGTTTATAATGGATTGAAGAATAAAGGATTGAACTTCTAACACCGTTCTGGGGGAATTTTTCTCTTCTGCCGGCTCCTCTGCTTTCCAGGCAGTTTCATTTGATGCACAGCACCAGCTATTCTTCAGTGATTATACAAGTGTATTGAGGAAGGGGCTAAGCCGTAGCGGGTGCTGGTCTGCAGAGGAAAGGCTTGGGTGCAGAGAGACAGAGGATGTTCTGCAGAATCACAGACTGGGATGAAGGGACTGCTGAGTATTAGTGGAGCCCCATGTATTATTTGCAGGAGACATCTGTATCCACAGATCTGCACAGACATTAGGCTCTCCTGCTAGTTTCTTACAGAGAGCATCATATGACTTCTGCCCTCCCTCCAGAATGAGCAGGGAGCAGTAGCTCCTCTCCTCCAGTTAGAATAAGTCCAGTTTGTTGTGTAAACGAGCTATAGTCTCACGGAGATAATCGTCACGGCCAGAGGAAACGGCTACTGCGGGGACAGGCTAAACTGAGGAGGATTGCAAAGAAACTGCTGGACATGGGTGATAATTGTAATTGGTAAAATTAGATATCTGAACAGTTCCATTCACTGACAATGAGCAGAGATCTTTAAAACTGCAAAGCAATGAAAATAACTAATGTATATATGTAATAAAATCCAAAGCCCCTGTGAGGCTGGACACAAAGTATCTATTTTTGTTTTGTAAATAACGGAATCTCTCAGAACGTATAAGGAGTATTTTGCGTTTCTTTTTGTGAAGGATCAAGGTTTCACCGAGGGACAAAGCTTTCACCTGCTGGAAGAATACGGAACGGTGGCTGCTGTGATGGACGCCCCAATCTCTATTAAAGGTGATGTTCTAGACTCTGCCACTTGTCAGGGTGTGGGGGCGGTACAGACGCGTTTCGCTCACTCTCCTCCTCCTTCTTCCCGGCAGTGTTGCGGGAGAACATGAAGCTGGATGAGCCGGGAGAAGAGGAGCTGCTCCTCCTAAGTGAATTGTGAGTGCAGCGGCACATCTGCTGCCTGGGGAAAGCTATAAATCTGCGTGGGCTGACACCAGCGTCTGAGCCTCTCCACAAGTATCTCACTTATGCAGATTGCCTTCCCTTTTTAATCTGGAGCTCAGGCGCGCATTTCACGGTTGGGTTCCTCCCTCAGCGTCTTCTCTGGGATATTATTGTAAAGTATTTTATGGGAATGTCTCTCGACAAGTGCGGCTCCTATTACCGGATCACATTCCGACAGTTTCTGTTACATCGGCTGCGGGGAGTTTTATTCTTTATCTACTTGTTAGAATGTATCTCGGCTCTACTACATCTACACGAAGATTCTATGGGGGAAACTTGTTACTTAAAGGGGTTTCCCGTGAAAGAAAGTTCTCGAATTTCAATCCCCTAGTGATGTTTACACAAAATGTATCAGTGTTAACCCTTTGCTTTACAATGTTACTCAGTGTTATTGCTGTCTGATTATCACTGAGTGATAGGAGCTAAGAGTAAGATTCCAGAGTGTGAGCTGGACTCTCTGAGCAGACACTTCATGATTCCTCTGTGCTATGAGATGCTGTGTGCTGACAATGTGCTTAGATTATCAGGCTACAGGGTTTATATACACTTATATTTTAGCTGCTGATAATTCACTAGTATCTCACACACAGAAAAAGGGAGATGTCATGGGATGAATATAAGACAATGACACTCTCAGCTCTGCAAATTGACCTAATCAATAAAACACAGATCTTTATAGCAGAGCTGACTCTATCTTATCTGCAGCTTGTAGAGTAAGTCTCTGCACACTGCTGTTTGCCGGCAGGAAGTGCCTGTGTCTGTGTCTCCTGTGCAGACAGGAGAAGCTATTCATCAGAAATGCTGAAATCTCTTTCCCCAAATTCCTTATTAGTATTGGGATGCAGGGACTGAAACAAAACTGAACAAAACCATCTGCACATGTTCAGTGCATACTGCTATATACTTCCATATACATCTATATACTTCCATATACATCTATATACTTCCATATACATCTATATACTGATATACATCTATATACTTCTGTGCTGCACTGGGTACTATACTGTTGTATACCATTTTTTTTGTATACTATTGCTGTATTACAGCCTATTGTTTAACATTTTGCTGTATACTGTTCTACAGGACCCAGAACTGTTCATTGTGGGTAGGAAATGTAACGGACCAGATAACGGAAAAGCAGCTGTGGGATCTGTTCAAATGGTAAGAAAATTATAGCAGTTATATTCCTGTACATAGGGGGCAGTATTATAGTAGTTATATTCTTGTACATAGGGGGCAGTATTATAGTAGTTATATTCTTGTATATAGGGGGCAGTATTATAGTAGTTATATTCCTGTACATAGGGGGCAGTATTATAGTAGTTATATTCCTGTACATAGGGGGCAGTATGATAGTAGTTATATTCCTGTACATAGGGGGCAGTATTATAGTAGTTATTAGTAGTTATATTCTTGTACATAGGGGGCAGTATTATAGTAGTTATATTCCTGTACATAGGGGGCAGTATTATAGCAGTTATATTCTTGTACATAGGGGGCAGTATTATAGTAGTTATATTCTTGTACAGAGGGGGCAGTATTATAGTAGTTATATTCCTGTACATAGGGGGCAGTATTATAGTAGTTATATTCTTGTACATAGGGGGCAGTATGGCTAGAGATTCCCAAGTCTCCCTATTCCCGTGGAGGATTAATAGTCTGTTCTTCACAGAGGTTCGCGGAGCTGAAGATGCCTTCAAATATGGTGCTACAGCTTGGATAAGCTTGTCAAGAAGCTCGAAAGGATCCACATGTCAGGTTGTTTCAGCTCATGGTAATTTGCTTTTTTTATGTCTTTGTATTCTGAAATGTAATCATTTGTCAGCTGGGCTGAGGGGGAACCTGCAAATCTGCCCAACAAATTCATACATTCAAATATTATGGATTTTCCCAACAAATTTATAATGTGTGTGGCATTAAACTTATTTTACAAGATCTTGCCTTGCTTTAGTTACATCTTCCAAATGGCCATCACTTCGGACTGTGTAGCTTGGCTGACATCACGCCTCCCAAAACATAACCCCTCTCCAGATTACTGAGCCTGCATCTGATCTGCTTGGGGAAAACTAGGAGTAACAGACAGTAAATTGGGAATAATACATACCGAGCCCATTCTTCGGTCCTAAATAAGGTTTTCAGTTAAATGTAAACTCTGATTTCATAACTATTACCAAAGTGGTCATATGTGATTCACCCTTTAAAAACAAACATAACAAATGCACAAATTTTGGTTGCTCAACCCTATTTTTTTTCCCAAAATAGCATGAATATTTTTCAAGCTGCTGTAAGAATCTCCCCAGCGCAGTGAATTGGGCCGAGTCTATCTTCTTCCTGCTTTGCTCTGAACGGAGCCAGTTACAGCTTCCCTCACATCCTGATCATGCTTATGTCTCTCATAAGTATGTAGTATGTAACAAGTGAGATTCCCAAGTAAATCCACAGGTTGTATATAGTGACTAGCCTGGCTGCTTTCTTTGCATGGAGTACAGTGAGCATGGATTAAGTAGTAGAAGCCACAAGAGAGTACATAAAGTGTATATCTTTGCTGTGTGAGCACTTGGGGGGTGTACAGCTACCCTGCTGTGTAGATTTTGTGGTGTGTTGTGTGTAGAGCAAATAGAAGCAACAAGAGAAAAATTAATCGACACAATGTTGATCCTTCATTTCTTCATTCATTAAATATTATATGCATCGTTTATACAAGATACTGGCGTGTTTTGTGACTCACAGCTCTTCTACAAAAAAATGTGCTGAAAATCTCACACCTCGGCTTATCACAGTCAAAAAAAAAATAAACTTACAAACTCACTTCTGGTGTCCCCAATGCTTGCCGCGGCTCCTCTCTGTCTTCTCTCATCTGTAACACCGCAGCCATCTTGCTCTGCTGGCCTCGCACACTATGATGCGGCCTTATAGTAATCGCCGCCAGCAGAGTGCATGGATCGTCTCTGCTCGCGACTATTACAGCAAGAGAAGAGAAGAGGAAGCCGCAGGAAGGAGACTGCGTCTATATACTACATGGGGTCTGGCAGTCTTATATAACACATGGGGCTTACTAATACTACATGGGGGCTGGCTGTGTACTACAGGGGGTGGGCTGCTATATAGTACAAGGGCTGGCTGGCTGTATACTACATGGGGCTGGCTTGGCTGGTATACTACATGGGGCTGGCTGGCTGTATACTACATGGGGCTGGCTGGCTGTAACTACATGGGCTGGCTGGCTGTATACTACTGGGCTGTCTGGCTGAGATACTAAATGGGGCTGGCTGGCTTATACTACATGGGGCTGGCTGGCTGTATACTACAGGGGGCTGGCTGGCTGTATACTACAGGGCTGGATGGCTGTAGACTACAGGGGCTGCTGGCTGTATACTACATGGGGCTGGCTGGCTGTGACTACAGGGCTGCTGTCTGTATACTACATGGGGCTGGCTGGCTGTATACTAATGGGGCTGGCTGCTGTATCTACATGGGTTGGCTGGCTGTATATTACATGGGCTGGCTGGCTGTATATATCAAGGGCTGGCCTGCTGTATACACATGGGGTTGGCTGGCTGTAATACACACTGGGGTTTTGACTGGCTGTATACCACAATGGGGTTGGCTGCTATATACTACGGGGGAATCGCTATATACTACATGGTGGCTGGCTGGCGTTACTACATGGGGGCTGGCTGGCTGTAATACTGACACTGGGGCTGGCTGTATACTACATGGGGGCTGGCGGCTGTATAGCTACATGGGGGATCGCTATAACACATGGTGGCTGGCTGGCTTTTTACTACATGGGCTGCTGGTGTATACCACAGGGTGCTGGCGTGGCTATATACTACAAGGGGCTGGCTGGCTGTACAAGGGCTGGCTGCTGTATACAATGGGTACTACTTGGAGGCGTTCCATCCTAGCTTATACTCGAGTCATAGGTTTTCCTAGTTTTTGGTGGTAAAATATGGGCCTCGCTTATACTCGAGTATATATGTGGGGTTCTTTGATACCCATTAGGCATAAATCTTCATTTGGATCTGTCCTATATTTGTATTATGATTATGTTTGAATTTTGATTTTGGATTTGCAAATATATATTTGTTAGTTTTCTAAAATAAAATATATATGTCCATTTATGTTTTAATTTGACACGCAGGAGCCAGAAGGTCTAGGGTGTTCCAGAGCCCCTCTGTTCTCTGTCTCACAGGCTTTTACACTGTCTCACCTTCTCTGTTCAGAACACGGTGGGATGGGGGGGGGAGAGTGCTCCTCACAGCATAACAAACCTGTGCACTGCTGAGCATGGAGGGCTCTGGTACCCGCCCCCAAAGCCTCTGTCATTAGTATTATTTTAATAAGCAAATATGTTACAAATTTTACACTGAATACCTTTTCTTTATTAGTGCTCATGTGGATTGAGGTATATACTATATTTTAAAGCTAATTCAATGATATTTCTCCGCATACCTCTTTGCTCATATTTTCTATTCCAATTGGCTGTAATTGTTTATATATATATATAGTGAAAGCCGTGTTTTTTTTTCTCTTGATAATTGTTTTGTTGTCATGTTGTTGTTATAAACTTGTTGTTTGCAATTTATATGTTCTGCTGCGATTAAGGAGCATTAAACCAAAACGCGTCAACTAATGTTGTGTAATAGGATGAATGCGAGTTTAAATGGATTGAAGAATAAAGGATTGAACTTCTACACCGTTCTGGGGAATTTTCTCTTCTGCCGGCTCCTCTGCTTTTCCAGGCAGTTTCATTTGATGCACACAACCAGCTATTCTCAGTGATTATACAAGTGTATTGAGGAAGGGGCTAAGCCGGAGCGGGTGTGTCTGGAAGCAGGAAGGCTTGGTGCAGAGAGACAGAGGATGTTCTGCAGAACACAGACTGGGATAAGGGACTGCGAGTAATTAGTAGCACCCTGTATTATTTGCAGGAGACATATGTATCCACAGATCTGCACAGACATTAGCTCTCCTGCTAGTGTTCTTACAGAGAGCACATATGATTCTGCCCCCCTCCAGAATGAGCAGGGAGCAGTAGCTCCTCTCGTCCAGTTAGAATAAGTCCAGTTTGTTGTGTAAACGAGCTATAGTCTCAACGGAGTAATGCGTCACGGCAGAGGAACGGCTACTCTACTGCGGGGACAGCTAAACTGAGGAGGATTGCAAAGAAACTGCTGGACATGGGTGATAATTGTAATTGGTAAATTAGATATCTGAACAGTTCCCATTCACTGACAACTGAGCAGAGATCTTTAAAAACTGCAAAGCAATGAATAACTAATGTATATATGTTAATAAATCCAAGCCCCTGTGAGGCTGGACACAAAGTAACTATTTTGTTTTGGTAAATAACGGAATCTCTCAGAACGTATAAGGAGTATTTTGCGTTTCTTTTTGTGAAGGATCAATTTTCACCGAGGGACAAAGCTTTCACCTGCTGGAAGAATACGGACGGTGGCTGCTGTGATGGACCCCCAATCTCTATTAAAGGTGATGTTTAGACTCTGCCACTTTCAGGGTGTGGGGCGGTACAGACGCGTTTCGCTCACTCTCCTCCCCCTTCCTTCTTCCCGGCAGTGTTGCGGGAGAACATGAAGCTGCATGAGCCGGAGAAGAGGAGCTGCTCTCCTAAGTGAATTGGTGAGTGCAGCGGCACATCTGCTGCCTGGGAAAGCTATAAATCTGCGTGGGCTGACACCAGCGTCTGAGCCTCTCCACAAGTACTCACTTATGCAGATTGCCTTCCCTTTTTATCTGGAGCTCAGGCGCGCATTTCACGGTTGGGTTCCTCCTCAGCGCCTTCTCTGGGATATTATTGTAAGTATTTTTGGGAATGTTCTCTCGACATGCGGCTCCTATTACCGATCACATTCCGACAGTTTCTGTTTCAATCCTGGCGGGGAGTTTTATTCTTTACTACTTGTTAGAATGTATCGCGGCTCTACTACATCTACACAAGATTCTATGGGAAACTTTGTTACTTAAAAGGGTTTCCCATGAAGAAAGTTCTCGAATTTCAATCCCGTAGTGATGTATCCCCACAAATGTATCAGTGTTAACCCTTTGCTTTACAATGTTACTCATTGTTACTGCTGTCATTATCACTGAGTGATGGAGCTAAGAGTAAGATCCAGAGTGTGAGCTGACACTCTGAGCAGACACTTCATTGATTCCTCTTGCTATGAGATGCTGTGGCTGACATGTGACTTAGATTATCAGGCGACAGGGTTATATCACTTTTATTTTAGCTGCTGATAATTCGCTAGTATCTCAACCAGAAAAAGGAGATGCATGGGATGAATAGAGCAATGACACTCTCAGCTCTGCAAATTGACCTAATCAATAAAACACAGATCTTATATACAGAGCGGACTTATCTTATCTGCAGCTTGTAGAGTAAGTCTCTGGACACTGCTGTTTGCCGGCAGGAAGTGCCTGTGTCTGAGCTGCTCTTGTAATGCAGGGTTAGGGGCAGAGAGCACTGTACCGTGCAGATAGGAGAAGCTATTCATCAGCAAGATCTGACCGACAGTCAAAAGATTTTTGGTCGTATCCAGGGACAACCAAAATTGTATCACAGGACTGATAGAGACAGGTTAGGATTAGATCGTGTAAATGCTGTATTTTTGTTAATAACAGTGAATTAGAGAATGTGATATTTTGTTATCCTGAGTATATTTAAGGATCTTGTTGTTGTCGGAAAACCCCTTAAAGGAAATATGCATTAAAATCCATCCTGATAAACCAGGGACATTACCATAGATCCAGCAACGGGCTGTGTATATCTCTTGACAGTAAGTTATAATATTGCTGCAAACTTACCTGCAGTCCTATGTAAAAGCATAGGGATAGAGAGGTACTGATGTCACATTTAATGGTGCCACATGCTGAAATCTCTTTCCAATTCTTGTATATTGGGATGCAGGGACTGAAAAAAACTGAACAAACCACTGCAACATTTCAGTGGCATACTGCTTATAACTTCCATATACATCTATATACTTCCATATATCTATATACTTCCATATACTGATATTACATCTATAATTCCATTACTGATATATCATTAATACTTCTGTGCTGCACTGGGTACTATCTGTTGTATACCATTTTTTTTTGTAATCTATGCTTATTACAGCCTATTGTTTAAACATCTTGCTGTATACTGTTCTACAGGACCCAAACTGTTCATTGTGGGTAGGAATGTACGGACCAGATACGGAAAAGCAGCTGTGGGATCTGTGTCAAATGTAAGAAATTATAGCAGTTATATTCCTGTACATAGGGGCAGTATTATAGGAGTTATATTCCGTACATGGGGCAGTATATTGTTATATTCCTTACATAGGGCGTGTATGTAGTTATATTCTTGTACATAGGGGGCATATTATAGTAGTTATATCTTGTACATAGGGGGGTAAGTTATATGAGTTATATTCCTGTACATAGGGGGCAGTATTATAGAGTTATATTCCCTGTACATAGGGGGCAGTATTATAGTATTTATATTTCTGTACATAGGGGGCAGTATTATAGTATTATATTCCTGTACATAGGGGCAGTATTATTAGTA
>WNYA01000865.1:33341-107784 GCA_019512145.1 Engystomops pustulosus
ATTATATTAGTTATATTCCTGTACATAGGGGGCAGTATTATAGTAGTTATATTCTTGTACATAGGGGGCAGTATTACAGTAGTTATATTCCTGTACATAGGGGCAGTATTATAGTAGTTATATTCCTGTACATAGGGGGCAGTATTATAGTAGTTATATTCCTGTACATAGGAAGCAGTATTATAGTAGTTATATTCTTCTTTTCTATATATATTTTTATTTTTTGCTAAATTTTATCTTTATGCTCCATTGCACTAGATGTGTGTAATTTTCCGGTTAGTGAGGAGATACCTGTAAGCTCCAGGGAGTCTCGGCTCCGTTTCATTAACTCTGTTTGCTTCTGATAATTAGCCTTGAAATTAGCGGAGTTGTTATGTGATCCTGTGAAGCATCTCTGTGCACCAGTGGTCAGCGGACCCTCGCTGCTAATGGATGGGGACACCTCCGCCCTTCCATAGCGCTGCAGCTGTAATCAAATATAACTCTTGGATTTTAATCCTTCTTACGGTCCTATTGTTGGTTTTAATATGTTGCGTGCTCCTTTGGATCTATACTGCTACCATTGGTGGCCCATACAAGTCAATGGTATAAATGGCTTGGTCCAAGATTACGTAATTCATATGTGCAGCAGTTTTCCAAAAAATAAAAAAAAATGCACACAAAAGGAGGAAAAAATTAAATCAATAATGTACATGTGTACAATATATTGTAATCTAGGCACATTTCGAGACGAAGGAATTACATACTGCTATAGGGGGAAAAAAAAGGTACTTTCCTATACATCTATATACTTCCAATACATCTATATACTTCCATATACTGATATATACATCTATATACTCCATTACTGATTATACATTAATATCATTCTGTGCTGCACTGGGTACTATACTGTTGTATACCATTTTTTTTTGTATACTATTGCTGTATTACACCTATTGTTTAAACATCTTGCTGTATACTGTTCTACCAGGACCCAAACTGTTCATTGTGGGTAGGAATGTACGAACCAATAACGGAAAAGCAGCTGTGTCTCTGTTCAAATTTAAGAAATTATAGCAGTTATATTCCTGTACATAGGGGCAGTATAGGAGTATATTTCCGTACATGGGGGCAGTATATTAGTTATATTCCTGTACATAGGGGGCAGTATTATAGTAGTTTATTCTTGTACATAGGGGGCAGTATTATAGTAGTTATATCTTGTACATAGGGGGGCAGTATTATGTTAGTTATATTCCTGTACATAGGGGGCAGTATTATAGTAGTTATATTCCTGTACATAGGGGGCATGTATTATAGTATTTATATTTCTGTACATAGGGGGCAGTATATAGTAGTTATATTCCGTATACATATATGGGGCAGTATTATAGTAGTTATATCCTGTACATAGGGGGCAGATATTATAGTAGTTATATCTGTACATAGGGGGTATTATAGTGTATTATTCCTGTACATAGGGGGCAGATTATATAGTTATCTTGTACATAGGGGGGCAGTATATAGTTTATATATCCTGATCATAGGGGGCAGTATTATAGTAGTTGTATTCTGTACATAGGGGGCAGTATTATAGTAGTTATATTCCTGTACATAGGGGGCAGTATTATAGTATTATATTGTACATAGGGGGCAGTATTATAGTAGTTATATTCCTGTACTGGAGCATATTATAGTAGTTATATTCTTCTTTTCTATATAATTTTTTTTTTTGCTAAATTTTATCTTTATGCTCATTGCACTAGATGTGTGTAATTTCCCCGGTTAGTGAGGAGATACCTGTAAGCTCCGGGATGTCTCGGCTCCGTTTCATTACTCTGGTGCTTCTGATAATTAGCCTTGAATTAGCGGAGTTTGTATGTGATCCTGTGAGCATCTCTGTGCACCATTGTCAGCGGACCTCGCTGCTAATGGATGGGGACACCCTCCGCCTTCCATAGCGCTGCAGCTGTAATCAAATCTAACTCTTGGATTTTAATCCTTCTTATGGTTCCTATTGTTGGTTTAATATGTTGCGTGCCCCTTTGGATCTATACTCTACCATTGGGGCCCATACAATCAATGGTATAAATGGCTTGTCCAAGATTACGTGATTCATATGTGCAGCATTTTCCAAAAAATAAAAAAAAAATGCACACAAGAGGATNNAGGAGGAAAAAATTAAATCAATAATGTACATGTGTACAATATATTGTATATATTATTGTGTATATGATGAATATTGTGTTTCTAATTTTTAATTTTATTTTTTTTAAAGTTATGGCGAAATTCATAGCATTCGAGTCCTTGCTGAAAGATTTTGCGCGTTTGTTAACTTCACGTGCCCCATCGCGACAGCCCGAGCCCTGGAGGCATTACAGGTAAGATGGGAATGTCTTGTATGGGAGATTTCAGCTCTGAAGCTCGGGGGACTGTAATACTTCCTGTAGCATATACATAGCCTAATAGCATAACCAGTAAGATCAGAGAATGGGGCGAGCTTAGCTGTTAATGGACCCCCGAGAGGCCGTGGGGCAGATGTGTGGGACATAGGACCACCTTGGCCAAACCGGCCTCGAAGCTGTGATTCTGATAAAAGGAGGATATTTTACCAGTGAATATTTCGAACGCTTCCAGTTTTATACAATAATGTAATAAATTAAAATGTAATAAATATACAGAACAATTTTTATTTTTATGTTCTATTGAATATTATTTTGTTTTATGATTATTAGATACTGCATTAATTTTTTTCCTTATTAATAATAGATATTTTTTCTAAATTTTTTAGTATTTTAATGCCATTTTTTTAAAGAATATTTTTATTAAATTCTTCTCAAATGATCAGATTATTACTAATATTCTGTATTTCTAAAAGCCAGAACTGCAGGGAATTTTATTTAGTTTTTTTTAGCTGTTATTTTGCCTGCAGATTTTTTTTTTTTTTCTAAAAATGGACGGCGGAGATTAGAGTTAGTCTTTTGCTTCCACCAACAGGGAAAAGAAGTGGAGAACACAAAGTTAGTGATTCGGTACCCAGACAAGCCTCATCGCCTCTTGGCTGCCAGCAGCTCAGGAGCACAGAGCAAGGCGGCTGCAGCAAAGTAAGTGTAACCCTGCGAGTACCTACCTGCAGCAGCGCATTCCCCACCTGCGGCACATGGTCCGTCCATTCTTATCTGGCTAAATAAGGAATATCCAACATTGTGAGAATCTAGATTATAAAGGCACATTGTAATTTTAGCTTTACCTGTCCCTTTCTGATTTTGAGAAAGCTGGGTGACCACAAGTGGTTGTCCATTACTGCTGCCACGAGGGTTGTCATCCATGTTTCCAGGAATCATTAAAAGGGCTTGTCCAGAGCTCTTAGAGAGGAATGGGGCAATACCACGCACCGCCCACGGCCAGGTGTGGAGCTGTTTTGGAAGAAAGCAGACATGTTTTTCAACTTCAGGACAACCCCTTTAAGCTTATCTATCTGTTGAAAAATCACTGTTGTAAAAACTTACATGTCAGGATCATAGGGAACTCCCATTGCTACAGTTTTAACCCCACTGCCACAAGGCTATATACGTCCTATTTGCACATGCCCCATGCAGAAAGGACGTTTAGCAAAGTCATGACAGAGCGGTTCGAAGTTGGTCACTATCTCCTGAACCCTGGCACCTAGAAACACAATTCTGGTGTCATGTATAGGAGAGTCTCCCCTGGAATGTGATACATTTATATATTATTGTATCGCATTCAAGGGGAGACTATATATATTTTAGCGTATGAATGCTTAGAACCAGAGATATACACCCTTAAAAAACTTTTTATGCACAGCTTTCTATTTCTGCTTTAAGAGTGGATGTCTCTGTTGCTGTTGAAGGATTTTTTTTTTTTTATCACAAAACAACTTTCTGATCGGTGGGGGTCTCGGTGATAGGACCCCCACAGAACATGAGAATTGGCTACAATGGGGTCCAACGCACCCCAGTCAGACCCCTCATCGCTCCCAGAGATGACCGGTCGCGTATGGTCGGACTGCTCCATTCATCTCTATGGAGCTAACGGATATTTCCGAGGGCTGCACTGAGACCCCACCTGGATAGAATAAGATCTCGTTCTCCTTCTGCTGCTTACGATGCAGTAAATTCTTAGTTCCCTGCAGAAGTCGTCTTCTTGGCTGCACTCCAGACACTTTGCTGCTTTCCTGACAAGCAGGGCAAGAAACCATTTCTATTGGCTGCTCTGCTGTTTATCAGATTATCCCTATTCAGAGACCTGGCCATGATACAGACAGAGGATGTGAATATTGATCGGGGCTAAAGAGGCATTTTTGGGCAGTCTGTCAGAGAGGGGGGCCTGTGGTAGGTGCAGTCGTCTAAAGTGCCGTTGACCCGCCCATTTTGCACTTTCAGGGTGATTTGTATATCCAGAAAAAGATGATCCCCCTCTATACTGGTTTGCGTTCCTGATCCTATTAAAGGGTGTATTTTGGACCCCCTTCACCCCATTAATCTATGTTAACCCCTTCCTATGCCGGTTGCAGTAGTGATGGGGCAGCCCTTAGTCGTTAGACCTTGTGATGTGACATTTGGAATCGGGCCGCGCCAGTCTGCCCTCTGATTGATTTGTAATTGTCTATTTCCTGCTGCTGCTAATGACGGCTCCGGAGGTGCGACATCTTCCTCCTAATAATATTAGTATAAGGCGCGTCTCCCCGTGGCCTGCGCCCGGTGCCTGCCATTAATATGCTGCAGTGTAATCATCCACCATGTGTTCCTCATCCTCCCGGCTCGAGCTGATTGCTTTCTCTCCTTAATTCTGCCGCCCGAGCAGTCGGCTCGTGAACCGGCAACTAGAATGTGCCAGGGGGCAGGCGCCCGCTATCAATATTTAATAATCGCTGAACTGCACCGACCCAAACTGCTGCTGCTGCTGAAACAAAAGAGAGAAGAAACGTTCTCCCCGGCTACAAGCTCAGAGTAACATGGAGAGTATTGTCACTGCATTCATCCATACGGAATCCGAGGACCTTAAAGGGATTTTGTCCCTACAGAATTGCTCTCCTTGTAGGGTAGCAGCCCAAGAGAGCTGTGTAATCTTACCTGTGTGTTGTAGTAGCAGGGCTGGGGGGGTATAGATTCTCTAAATGTTTTGTAGGTGGAGGAGTTGTCCCAGAGCCTCTTCCCTTTTGCTCCAAGTGAGAAGTGTAGAAAGCTTCTGGTTAAGCACTACAGCACTCGTACAGAGCGAAAGCAGTACAGTGCAGAGGGCTAAGGGCACAGCAGTGTTTCTCTAAGTGCTCTGTGGGTTTGTCCCCACACTGCTGTGTTCTTGGTTCTCTGTATTAAATTGCTCCAGGGCTCATTCCTTCTGCTCTGATTACTATTTGTGGAATGCTTCTGGTTAAACACTACAGCAATCATACTGTGTGAAAGCAGTACAGTGCAGAGGGCTGAGAGCACAGCAGTGATTCTCTTAAGGCTCTGTGGGTTTGTCCCCACACTGCTGTGTTCTTGGTTCTCTGTATTAAATTGCTCCAGGGCTCATTCCTTTTGCTCTGATTACTATTTGTGGAATGCTTCTGGTTAAACACTACAGCAATCATGGCTGAGAGCACAGCAGTGATTCTCTTAAGGCTCTGTGGGTTTGTCCACACACTGCTGTGTTCTAGGTTATCTGTATTGTTCTGTAAGTTTGTTTCTGCCTAAATTGCCATGTTGGCACTTTGGGAAAAGCTAATGGTTTTTGGGTCTCACTTTGGGCACTCGATCTCTAAAAGGTTCTCCATCACTGCACTACAGCAATTGTACAGTACAGGATAGTGGGCTAGGAGTGATTCTCTAAAAGCTCTGTGGGTTTGTCTACACGCTGCTGTGTTCTAGGTTATCTGTATTGTTTTGAATGCTTCTGGTTAAACACTACAGCAATCGTACAGTACAGTTAGTGGGCTAGGAGTGATTCTCTAAATGCTCCGTGGATATGTCCTCTGACTGCCGTGTTCTTGGTTCTGTATTCTGCTGCTTCAGGGGCACTTCCCTTTGTTCTAAGAACCATAAGTTGCAGGCTTATGGTTGAACACTACAGCAGTCATGTAGAGTGAAAGTAGTTCATTGCAGAGAACTAGGAGCACAGCAGTGTGAGGAAGCTACAATCCTGACCGAACACAAAGCTATGATTAAACTGCTCTTATATTTTGCTAAATTTTGCTAATTTGTTTCAATTTTGTAACGAGATGCCGTATCTTAACAATACTCCACCTTTTTTGGAATCTGAGAATCCTACACATGACAACTTCTATTGCATGCAACAAACCCCTCCCCCCACCTTCTCTGACATCACTTCCTGCTCTTCAGCTATTGGCAGAAATCGCTCCTCTAGGATTTCCTGCCTTGTCCGACCCATTTCCCTGATTATAATTCGGGGTTCACGTCCGCAGTTGCTTTTCTCTCCATCATTTAAAATCCCATAATATAAAGCAATAAAATGATTTTCATTTATATTTTTTTTTTACCCTTTTTTTTAATTTTTTTTAGCACTAAAAAGAAAGTTGTGTCGAAGACCAGGGAATGTTTCTACTGGAGACTGAACGGCTGCAGACTGGGTGACAAATGCTGCTTCCGACACGTCCCAGAGAACAAAGGGGCGGACCGAAAACCACGGAAAAGCTAATCCACGTGACTGGGGAGGAGCAGGAGGCGGAACGTGATCCAAGTGCAATTTATGAAAACCGATGGACAGAAGATATCGGGTTCTACGTCTTGGATGCCTTGTTACTCTGCCGTCTATCATCTCCCGTTTCTCTCTCGGAGTTCTTTTTGGTAAATCATGAGAGCGGCAGATTGAAGCCTGGGGCACGCAGTAGACACCCCCCCCCTCCGTGCCAACCGCTACCCACCAGAGGGGGCGGGGTTCTGGGGTAATGCAGACCTGTTACACAGCTCGGCAGCAGTGCAGAGCCTCATGCAGTATTTTACCCTGGGGTGGAATTGCATAACTGATAACAAACTAACATAGGCCAATCCCTGAGGACCTTATTGGTCAGTTTAGGGTTTTTAACTTTTTTTTTTTTGGAAAGCTATAAAAAAAATTTTTTCTTTCCCACAACTAGTATATTACATAATATAATAATTTTTTGTTTATGCTACTGGATTTTTTTCTTTGAGCATTTGTGGATCTGTTTTGTAAAAAAAAAAAACATTTATATTTAATTATTTTATTTAACAAAAAAAAACTTTTTTGTTCCCACTTTTATGCTTTTTAAAACAATACAAAGGTTGTTCTTTGTTATTTATTTTTTTACGTTCAGGCGTTACCGTGAACAGATCACCCCCCCCCCCTTTACTTTTTTTACTATTTTTTCTAATTATAGGGTTTTTTTTCTTTTAATTTTTGTGCAGTGAGCCATTATTGTAAGCTATTTTTTTATTACTAATTTTTTTTTTTTTTTTTAATTCTTTCTGCTATTTCACAATTTTATTTTTTTCTACAGCTATTTTATCACCGGTTTTCTCTGATTTACTTTTTTTGCAATTTCTTTTAGGTCACAATTGTGCGTTCAAAGTTTTCTACGATTTATCACTGTTTCTTCGTGTTTTTAATTCTAAACTAATTAGTTAATACTCGCATCTATCGTGAGATACCGGTTCTAAATGCTGTACGATTCCTTAGGTCAAGGAGGAAACTGAACTTTTGGAGGTTTTGACGATGCGGGCGTACAGGCCACGCACGCTGCACCGCCGATTCTGGGAAGTATGTAAATAATTTTTAAAGTAGGATAAGAAAAACTTTTCCTCAGTGCTGCCTTGTAAGGCAGCTCCCTATACATCAAGCATGACTTCCAAGAAGCCTTATGACTTGATGCGGGAGAACAAACCTAGCCAGTATATCAATTCCAAAAGGAACAGTCCTGTTTCACTGTCTTTGCATCTCGTCAGTACAGTGTAGGGAGCTAGTTTAGCTGAGCGAGAGGCTGGAGAAAAGACTTTGGAGTGAGAGTTTGCCTTACAAAGGCAGCTCCCTATACATCAAGCATAGCTTCCAGGAAGCCTAATTAAATTATATGGGATAATAGAGATCCCCAACTGTAGACAGCACTGTATCAATGTGTTATTATCTCATCAGTACAGTGTAGGGAACTGGTTTGCTATGACAGAGGCCGGTGGAAGAAGTTTTTTTCTACCTTTTCAAGGTAACACTCAATTCCTTAGTTATTTATACTAGAAATAAATTGACAGTTGGGTTTAAACAACTCTGGGCGTGTCCTTTTTAATAGTCCAATCACTGAAAGACACGCCCATTTGACAGTTTTAATTATATTTGATAAATGTATCATTTTTTTACTAGTATAAAATTAAGGAACGGCGAAGTCTTCTAAGAACTGTTGGAGAAAGCAGGTATCTAGTGAGAAGATGAGGTCCTCCTTGTATACATTGTGGGGTCACCTAGAACTAATCCTCAGTTATGCAATTTCATTGCCTCGGTCTGGAACATGGAGTAAGGAGCCTTAGTCCGCAAGAACTTACCCAATCTCCATATTTGGAAACCGTAGAGCGCTGGATCGGTCACCGGACCTCAGGCGCGGATCTCCTTCTCTGGAATTTTAAAAAAAATTAAAAATAAAGTGTGATTGTTGCGGCCCGGCAAACGCCGCATGTGAACTGCGACTAACCCGGACCAAAAAAAAAAAAGAAAAGTTGTGGACGTTGCTGTCTGGGGAAGGGCTCCCGTCTAGGCCTTCCTGTCCATGTGCCTTATTTTATATTGATTTCCTTCTATTTTTAACCCTTGGAATACTCACACTGTATTACTGACCTGTTTACATGGCTTTGTTGTTTTTGTTTAGGCAATTGGTGAAGATTGTCAAAACATTTTCAAAAACTGCAGTCTGTGTCGTATAATGTAACGGGATGCGGAGGTTAAACTCTTTTATGTGAAATCTGTTGTTCTTCACGGTATATAATTTATTCTAGAGCCTTTGGTGTCGTTTTATGCATTGTACAAATGGCGCCGATTTACTGTTTTTATTGTATTATTTTAATTCCTTTTATGGCAATTTTAGTCATGATGGACCATAATGCATTGCTCACCGATGTCCAGGAAGTTGAGATATAGGATGCCGTGTGCCTAGGTTCCCATATAGGTGGAGCTTTAATTAAAGGGAATGTCCCTTAGTTTCAATATATAAAAACTGTAATACTCTGACTATAAACACAGGGATGTTGGGAAGAGTATGGGTATGGCATAGAGTATGTACGGAAAGTAGTCACACCCTTTAAATTTTTCACTCTTTGTTTTATTGCAGCAAATTGGTGAGATCCAAAAAAGTTCTATTTTTTGCTCATTAATGTGCTCTCTGCCCCCCAGAAATGTAGACATTTTGCTAATTTATTAAACAAGAAAACCTGAAATATCCCCCCAGTAATAGGATAGATCTTGGGGTTCTGCTTTGCCTCTCTCACCAGGGCTCTTCTCCCATGATTGTTTAGTTTGGTTGGACTGCCAGGTCGAGGAAGCGTGGTGCTCATCACAAACTTCTACCATTTAAGGCCACCGTGCTCTTAGGAACCTTGAGTGTTGCAGAAATTCTTTTTTTAACCTTGGTCAGATCTGAGCCTTGCTACAATTCTGTCTCTGAGCTCCTTGGGCAGTTCCTTAGACCTTGGTGTGAGGTCTTATATAGACAGGTGTGCGCCTTTACTGATCTAGTCCAATAAATATAATTATACACAGCTGGACTCCAGTGAATGAGTAGAACCATCTCAAGGAGGATCAGAATAAAATGGACAGCAAATGGTCTGAATACTTATGACCATGTGATATTTCAGTTTTTCTTGTTTAATAAAGTGTCGGTTAATGAGCAAAAAAAAATACTTTTTTGATCTTATCAATTGGCTGCAATGAAACAAAGAACAAACAATTTAACGGGGGCTGAATATTTTCCATATTTTTTTTTTTCTTTTTTTCAAAAAGCATCATAGATCTCGACTTCCTTTGAATCACAAAGAAACTTCTGCGGTACATTCACACATGGCAGATTTATATATCAGAATTTGCAAAGATTGGACAAGATTGTTATGAAGATTATTCCATTTTGTGTGTGTGGGGGGGGGGGTTGTTCGTCAGATTCCGCCCCCCTGCTCAAGATGATATTCGCTGACTACTTGGAGGTAAGAGAAATGTCTTAACTGTTTTTGGACCCGTCTTGATAAAGTCATTGGTCATCCATCTTCTGACACCTTTGCTTATTCTCCCACCCAGTTAAGAGCTGCATTCACCTAATTAAGTACATTGTTGCATCTACAAAGTTTGGCCCTGTTTAATTAGTCTCAAAATTATTGTTTTTACCCAGTTATATTGTTTATGGATGAAAAGTTCCCTGATTTGGCTGCAGATTTGTTATATAATGCAGGAACTTGAGTTGGTTTTCTAAAAAAAAAAAAAAATCCCTTATAACAATTTGCTGCCCCCTAAAAGCCCAGATTATTTATGGCTGTTTGTGTAATAAACCTTTACTATCATATGGACTCCCTACCAATCACCCCCAACTGGGTTTTGGAGACAGTATTTCTGGAGGAATTTTTTAACAATGTTTGGAATTTTTCAGATTTTTAGGGCGTGGACTTTTTTATATGGTAACTTTATGGCAGTATTTAGCGTCCATATTATCTGCAATATTCGCCCCTATGTGTCCCTTTAGGACTTTTAAATCCAGGTTTACAATTTTTTTAAAAAAATGTCAAAAATCTAAATTGAATTATATTTTTTTCTTGAGGACAAACCAAATCCACCCCAGTACTAAATTTTAAAAAAATCTGACTACATCTGGTCTCTAGCCACAAGCTTGGTACTAATTATATAACCAGTGATCTGTGGGTTGGTGGATAGAGACCTAGTGCTGCTGTGACTCACTGTTACCAATCTTCATATAACTTTCTATAACCAGTGATCTATGTATTGGTGGATGGAGACCTAGCGCCACTGTGACTCGCTGCTCTTCCTTCACTTTCCATAAACTTAATGTAAAGTTCTCTATGGAGAGGGGTAGCAGTGAGTCACAGCAGCTAGGACTCTATCCACTAACTCATAGTACACTGATTACATAGTAGTCTATGGAGAGGGAAGGGCAGCAGTGAGTCACAGCAGCTAGATCTACATTCAACTGTAGCTCCTCCTCCCCAGCTCCGCGGGGGCGGTGCTAGTGACACCCTCTACAGGCTGTAATTATAGAATCAGGATCGGTGTTGCCCTCACTTCTTGTGGATACTTGTCTTTACGACATGATTACCATTTTTGGCCACATATAGGGGAAGATAGCCCCCTCCCCCCCCCCCCCCTGTACAGCCGTTATTTATACAACATACACAATTAATCTATTCCAGGATTGAATTTTTTGCCTGCCCCCCAGGCCCCCCCCCCCCCCCCGCCTCACCCCCCCTATCACATGAAATCTCTCCGAATGCCTCGAGGACACAATTATTTAAAGCGTCGGCTCTAGTGGAATAATGGAGAACACGGAAATCTCCGGCTGCCAGGGAGGAGATGAGTCTATGGACACCAGTGATTTCATGTCCGATACGGATCGCTCAGGCGTTATCACTTTCCCTTTAATAGTGAAAGCGTTAAACAAGGTAAAGTGGATGTCAGATGGCCCGGAGGCTACGGCGGATCAGAACCGGCGTCTGGGGAAAGAGCAGCGCGATATAATCCAGGGATTTATTCAGGTTGTTCTGCAATAAAATCAGAAATAACATCGACAAAAACTGTACCGAGGCTCCGGGCGCAGAATTAAAGGGAACCTGACAGCTCCTGGGTCACATGTAAACTGATCGTCGGTCATTGTAGGTGAAGTGTCCTGCGATACTGTTTTCTTAATAAGCAAATATGTATTTCTGTGCAACATGGGCGGGGTCAGGGCGTCCAGTGCGCTCTCGCAGTGAGCTGAGTGGGAGGAGCATAAAATTATTTTTACATTCAGGCCCCAGAAATGGACACCTCACCTATATATAGCACACAATTCTGGGACATTTTAACCACTCAATCACCGCTAAGCCACACCCCATTGTCACATAACATTAATGTAAGCCCAAGAAGTTTTAAACATGAACAGTGGCCATGATCTGGCTCACAATTTTAGGAGATTAGTAAATCCAATAATAAATGTGGCGCCATTTAAGACAAACTTGCATTTATTTCATTACACCTCCCCAGAAAACAGCGCCATGTCCGTCCACAGGCCGTGTCTGGTATTGCAGGGTTTATAAGCAAAAAACCAAGAGTAGGATTTATCTTTTTGTTCCAATTCATTTTTAGAATGTAACACAAAATATAAATTGGTTTAACAATCCACCCCCCCCCCCCAAAAAATAAAAATGCATAAAATAGTAAGAAAACATAAAAATATGAATTGTATAGTATAATATAAAAATATGATAGTCCGGTACTCACCACCAAAAGGACAGGTGGACATTGATTCCTGGCCCGGCTTCACTGTAAAGGTGAGGGAAGTGCTTGTAATCTCATCTTCTGTAACCCTGGGGTCATGACCTTTAGGGTCTCCGCATCCAGATGCCCCCTTTAGCACCTAACACTATAATCTTTTTGTGATTCTCAGCTAGTGCCTGAGACCACATGGAACAGTGAGTATTCAACACCTGTTCACACATGGTGCGCCTTTTTCCAGTTCTCATGGTGCGGTGTTGCATGGCGTCCGCTGCTTCTGTGGTGCGGTGCTGGTGGGGGCCCGGGCCCGGAGTCATGGGGGCTATGCCTGCCAGTACGGGGGGCAACCAGGTCTTGGTCCCTGCCGGCGCTGTGCTGCGGTGGTGGTGGACGCCATGTGATGCCGCACACAATAGTCTAGGGACCCACCATAAAGAGGTCACCGTGAAGTGGTTGGTGGCTTATACAATGTGATCAAAATGTAACTAAGAACTTCGAGTTGGTTATATAATGTAGCCGAGCGGCAGGAGATCGTTGTGTCATGTGTGGATGTGCGCTCCAGTTCTTTTTCTCTCCTCATGTTGGTTTAGTATACCTTTGTATATGTTGTTAGTAGCAGCAGAACTGTGAAATATATATTTTTTTATTCTTGGATTGTATTCTTGCTTTTACAAGTTCACTGGAGTGTGTCCTCACACTGCTGTGCTCTGTCCAGCCAGTACTTGGCATTAAGTCTCACTGAATAAAAGCTGCACCATGATTCTGACTTAATACCTCAGTAGTCACACAGAGAAGGGAGGGGCTGTGGTGCGGTTCAATGCTGAGTGATAAGTGCACAGCAGTGTCAGGAAAAGCCCCACCCCCGAGGAACTAAGTACCGCCCTATAAGTGCCTAAAATTCAATTTTACAAATTCTGCCTAAAGTAACCGTCACGAAGAAGCTGCAAAGTTACAATTATTATTATTATTTCTAGATGTAATAACAACTTATTTATAACACTTGTTCCCCCTCCCGCTGTGCCACGTATATCCCGCCACGCGTGCTGCACATTGTCACAATAAAAAAGTCACAGGTAAAAGATTTATTTACAAGGAAAAAAAAAACACTATTATTCCTCATTCCTTTCATTCCCGAGAAAGGTCTAATCACAAGAATGAAGACGTATAAATAACATTCGCAATCCGTACACAAATAGCATAAAAAATACAATCAGAGGCTCAAACAACAAGTGACATCATAAAGCTGGAGGGTCCGCTGCCCCCCTATCCCCCCCCATGGTAGAACCTACAGTAGTGATGGCACGAAGACAAACAGGTGACAACTTTTTTTTTTTTTTTCGAAGATTTGGAAAAAAAATATTTGTGAATTTTTGAATGATTCAAGAAGTGTGTGATGCTGCCATCTAGTGGTGACTTGGCAAAGCGCAGGAGAAATCTAGTATAGGAAAACAATCCTAAAAATTCAAATTTTTTTTCCCCCACTAATAGTATTTTTTTCCCCCACTACAAAAAAAAATAGTAGTTAATATATGACATTACAATATAAATGGGGACAGAGCTTGGAGGCTTTTGAGCTGATGCTCCTGCACTGCATTAGATGGAGACTAACACTACAGATTACACTGCCACAGGGATGGAGAACAGATGTCCACGGAGGCCACGTTCTTAAACCAGCAACACAGATGTCCCTAAATTATGGTAAAACCTAGAGCTGAGCTGCAATACCAGACACTACCCATAGCGAGGGGTGGCGCTGTTTTATAATAAAGCAGCCATGTTTTTTTCAAATTCTGCACAATCCCTTTAAATAATGCAGCGGATGTACCAAGCACCCTTTATTGTACTGCATTCAAAGCCTTATAGTGTAAATCTGCTGCGACATACTGAGCTATGCTACATCTATATCTTCAGATGTATGCAGATGTATGGTATTAAAGCTCAGCTCCAATCACTTCAAGAAAGATGGGATGTAATACCAGACACAACCCAGGGACAGCTGTGGCGCTGTTTTCAGAAGAATGCAACTCCTGGAAACACAATGCTAACATTCATACTGGTTATGTATCAGCCAGGGCAGCAACATTCAATTAGGTGACCTTTATAGTGTTCTTAACAGACACTGGATAATCAGTAATCAAGGGTGCGCATGTGAGGAGTAAGACTGACCATTCAGAATTTTGAGTCCTCTATCAACTGGTGGATGGAGACCTAGCTGCTGTGACTCACTGCTGCCCTTCTGTCTCCATAGACTGCTCTGTAAATCAGTGCACTATAAGTTGATGAATGTAGATCTAGCTGTTGTGACTCACTGCTGCCCTTCCTTTTCCATAGACTTCTATGTAATCAGCGCATTATGACTTGGTGAATGTAGATCTAGCTGCTGTGACCACTGCTGCCCTTCCCTCTCCATAGTCTGCTATCTAATCCTCGCATTATGACTTGGTGGATGGAGATCTAGCTGCTGTGACTCACTGCTGCCCTTCCCTGTCTATAGAACTTTATATAACCAGGGATCTATGAATTGGTAAATGAAGACCAAGCTGCTGTGACTCACTGCTTCTCCTCCACTTTCCATAGACTTCATGTAATAAGTACTCTATAAGCTGGTGAATGTAGACCTAGCTGTTGTCACTCACTGCTGCCCTTCCCTCTCCATAGACTGCTATCTAATCAGTGCATTATGACTTAGTGAATGTAGATCTAGCTGCTGTGACTCACTGCTGCCCTTCCCTCTGCATAGACTGCTATCTAATCAGTGCATTATGACTTGTTGAATGTAGATCTAGCTGCTGTGACTCACTGCTGCCCTTCCCTCTCCATAGACTGTATTAATCCGTGCATTATGACTTGTTGAATTGTAGATCTAGCTGTGTGACTCACTGCTGCCCTTCCCTCTCATAGACTGTCATCTAATCAGTGCATTATGACTTGTTGACTTGAGATCTAGCTGCTGAGATCACTGCTGCACTTCCCTCTCCATAGACTACTATTAATCCGTTGTATATGTAGCTGGATAGAGTCCTAGCTGCTGTGACTCACTGCTACCCTCTCCATGGAAAGAACGTTACATTAAGTTTTATGGAAAGTGAAGGAAGTCAGCAGGAGTCAGAGTGGCGCTGGTTCCATCACAATACAAAGATCATGGTTGTATAGAAAGTATATGAAGATTGGTAACAGTTGGGTCACACAGCCAGCACTTAGGCTCTATCCACCACCACCGAGATTACTGGTTATAACTTAGTACCAAGCTGTGGCTAGAGGACCAGATTGAGTCAGATTTTTTTAAAATTAGTAGTACATGGGGTGGATTTGTTTGTCTTCAAGAAAAAATATAATTCAATTTAGATTTTTGACATTTTTTAAAAAAATTGTAAACCGGATTTAAAAGTCCTAAAGGGACCATAGGGGCGAATATTGCAAGATGATCTAGGATGCTACAAACTGCATTAAAGTTACCATATAAAAAAGTCCAACGCCCCTCTAACAACATCTGAAAAATTCCAACATTGTTAAAAATTCCTCCAGAAACTACTGTCTCCAAAACCAGTGGGGGTGATTGGCTAGGGAAGTCACTATGATAGTTAAAGGTTATTAACACAACAGCATAATAATTGGGGCTTTTAGGGGGCCAGCAAAATTGTTATAAGGGATTTATTTTTTTTTTTTTATTAGAAACACCAACTCAAGTTCCTGCATTTATATAACAAATTGCCAGCCAAATCAGGGACTCTTTCATCCTATATAAAACATATACACTGGGGTATAAAAAACAAAATTTGAGACTAATTAAACGGGCAAACTTTGTAGATGCAACAATGTACTAATTAGGTGAATGGCCAGCTCTTAACTGGGTGGGAGAAGAATAGCGGTGTCAGAAGATGGATGACCAATGACTTATCAAGACGGGTCCAAAAACAGTTTCAAACATTTCTCTTACCTCCAATAAGTCAGCGAATACTCATCTGAGCAGGGGGGCGGAACTCTGACGAACAACCCCCCCCCCCCCACACACACAAAATGGATAATCTTCATAACAAGTCTTGTCCCAATCTTTGCAATTCTGAACATAATAAATCTGCCATTGTTGAATGTACCGCAGAAGTTCTTTGGATTCAAAGGAAGTCGAGATCTTGATCTTTTGAAAAAAAAGAAAAAAAAAAATATGGGAAAATATCAGCGGCTCCCGTTTAAATTTTGTGTGTTCTTTGTTTCATTGCAGCATTGATAAGATCAAAAAAGTATTTTTTTTTTTTTTGCTCATAACCGAAACTTGATTAACACAAGAAAAACTGAAATATACATGGTCATAAGTATTAGACCATTGCTGTCCATTTTATTCTATCTCCTTGAGATGGTTCTACTCTTCATGGAGTCCAGCGTGTGTATACTTATATTATTGGGACAGACAGTAAAGGCGCACAACTGTCTTATATAAAGACCTCACACCCAGGTTAGGAAATGCCAAGGCGCTCGAGGGGAACAGATTGTTAGCAAGGCTCAGATCTGGCCCAAGGTTATGTTAAAAAAAGATTTCTGCAACACTCAGGTTCCTAGAGCACACGGGTGGCCTAAAATGGTAGACGTTTGTGCTGAGCACCACGCCTCCTCGACTGGCAGTCCAACCAAACTAAACAATCATGGGAAGAGAGGCCAGGTGAGACGAGGCAAGCAGAACCCAAGCTCTATCCTATTACTGGGGTGGATTTTCAGGTTTCTGTTAATAAATTTACGCAAAATGATCTACTGTCTGGGGGGAAGAGAGCACATAATGAGCAAAATAGAACTTTTTTTTGATTCTTCCACATTGACTGCATAACACAAAGAGTGAAAAATTAAAGGTGTGACTACTTTCCGTACAACCTCTGCCAACCAATACTCTTCCAACATCCTGTGCTTATAGTCAGAGTTTACGTTTTTATATATGAAAACTAAGGGACATTCCCTTTAATTAAAAGCTCAACCTATATGGGAAACCTAGGCACACGGATCCTATATCTCAACTTCCTGGACATCGAGTGAGCCATGCTTATGGTCCATCATGGACTAAAGGCCATAAAAAAGGAATTAAAATAACAATAAAACACAGAAATCGGCGCCTTTGTCACAATGCATAAACGGACACCAAAGGCTCTAGAATAAATTATATACCGTGAAGAAAACAGATTTCACATAAAAGAGTTTAACCTCCGCATCCGTTACTTATACGACACACGAACTGCAGTTTTGAAAAGTTTTGCATCTTCACCCAATTGCTAAACAAAACAACAAGCCATGTAAACAGTTCAGTATACAGTTTGAGTATTCCAAGGTGTAAAATAGAAGGAAATCAAATAAACTAAGGACATGGACAGGAAGGCTAACCGGGAGCCCTTCCACCAGACAGCAACCGTCCCCAACTTTCTTTTTTTTTTTCGGGTTCGGCGGGTTTAGTCGCCAGTCAATGCGGAGTTTGCAGGGCCGCAACAATCAACCTTATTTTTAATGTTTTTTTAAACTTCCAGAGAAGGAGAATCCGCGCCTGAGGGTTACGGGTGACCGATCCAGCGTCACGGTTTCCAAATATGGAGATTGGGGTAAAGTTTCTGCGGACTAAGGTCCTTATCCATGTTCCAGACCGAGGCAATTGAAATTGCCATGACTGAGATATGTAGGTAGACCCACAATGCTTACAAGGAGACCTCATCTTCTCACTAGATACCTCTTTCTCCAAACAGTTCTTAGACGGAGACCTTCGCCCGTCCTTATTTTATACTGTAAACAAAATGATTACATTTATCAAATAAATTAAACTGTCAAAGTGGGCGTGTTCTTTCTAGTGGATTGGACATTATTAAAAGACACGCCCACGAGTTGTATACACCTGCACACGTCATTATTTATTCTAGTATAAAAACTAAGAATTCGGGTTACCGTGAAAAGGTAGAAAAAAAACTCTCTTCCAACGGCCTCTGTCAGCCAAACCAGTTCCTACACTGTACTGGATGAGATAAAACACATTGATTACGGCTGTCTACAGTTGGGGATCCTTATATCCCATATAATTTAATTAGGCTTCCTGGAAGCATATGCTTGATGTATAGGAGACTGCCTTTGTAAGGCAACTCTAACTCCAAAGTCTTTTCTCCAGCATCTCGCCTTCAGCTAAACTAGCTCCCTACACTGTACTGACGAGATTGCAAAAGACAGTTGGAACACGACTGTTCCATTTTGAATTGATATAGGTAGGTTGTTCTCCCCGCATTCAAGTTCAATAAGGCTTCTTGGAAGTCATGCTGATGTGTATAGGAGAGCTGCCTTACAGCAGGCAGCACTGAGGGAAAAGTTTTATTATCCTACTTTAAAAATTATTTACATACTTCCAGAATCGGGGGTGCAGCGTGCGTGGGCTGTACCCCCGCATCGTCAAAACCTCCAAAAAAGTTCGTTTCCTCCTTGACTCTAAGAATCGTACAGCATTTAGAACGCGTATCTCACGAAGATGCGAGTAGTAACTAATTAGTTTAGAATAAAAACACAAAGAAGAAACGTGATAAATAGAGAAAAACTTGAACGCACATTGTGACCTAAAAGGAAATTGCAAAAAAAAAGTAAATCAGAGAAACCGCGTGATAAATAGCTGTATATAGAAAAGAATCAAATTGTGAAAATAGCAGAAAGAATTAAAAAAAAAAAAAAACTTAGTAATAAAAAATAGCGTTACAATAATGCCTCACTGCCACAACAAATTAAAGAAAACAACCCCTATAATAGAAAAAAAATAGTAAAAAAAGAAGGGGGGGGGGGGGGGGGGGTGTGATCTGTTCACGGTTAACGCTACCTGAAAGTAAAAAAATTAAATCAACAAAGAACAACCTTTGTATTGTTGTAAAAAGCGAAAAACGTGGGAACAAAAAAAGTTTTTTTTTGTGTAATTAAACATAATCTAAATATAATTTTTTTTTTTTTTACAAAACAGATCCACAATATGCGCAAAGAAAAAAAATTCCAGTAGCATCAACAAAAAAAGAATTATATTATGTAATATATTAGTTTTGGACAGGAAAATTTTTTTTTTTATAGTCTTAAACAAAAAAAATTAAAGTTTCAAAAACCCTAACGACCAATAGGTCACAGGATTGCCTAGTGTAGTTGTTATCAGTTATGCCCCCCAAAATTCAACCCCAGGATAAACATACTGCATGAGGCTCTGCACTGCGTGCGACTTGTGTGTAACAGTGTGCATACCCCAGTAACCCCGCCCCTCTGGTGGGTAGCGATTGCCCGGAGGGGGGGGGTGGAGTCTATGGACGTGCCCAGGGCTTCAATCTGCGCTTCATGATTACCAAAAGAACTCCGAGAGAGAAAGGGGGAATGATAGACGGAGGAGTCAGAGTAGTAACAAGGCATCCAAGACGTAGAACACGATATCTCTGTTCCATGGCTGTTCATAAATGCACTTGGATCACGTTCCGCCTGCTCCTCCCAGTCACGTGTTAGCTTTTCCGTGGTTTTCGGTCAGCCCCTTTGTTATCTGGGACGTGTCGAGGAAGCAGCATTATGTCACCAGTCTGCAGCCGTCAGTCTCCAGTAGAACATCCTCCTGGTTCTCGACACAACTTTCTTTTTAGTGCTAAAAAAAAAAATTTAAAAGGGTAAAAAAAAATATAACTGAAAATCATTTATTGTTATATTATGGGATTTAAATGTGGAGAGGAAAAGCAATGCGGACGTGAACCCGAATATATCAGGGAAAATGGGCCGGACAAGGCAGGAAAATCTAGAAAGGGCGATTCTGACCATAGCTGAAGAGCAGAGGAAGTGATGCAGAGAAGGTGGGGGAGGGGGTTTGTTGCATGCAATAGGAGTTGTTGTGTAGCTTCTCAGATTCACAAAAAGGTGGAGTATTGAGTTTAAGATACGGCATCGTCGACTACAAAAATGAAAACAAATTAGCAAAATTTAGCAAAATATAAGACGCAGTTTTAATCTAGCTTTGTGTTCGGTTCCGGATGTACTTCCTCAACACTTGCTGGCTCCTAGTCTCTATGACATCTGGAAACTACTTTCACTCTACACTGAACTGCTGAGTGTTCAAACCAAAGCCTGCAACTTATGGTTCTATAGAACAAAGGGAGAGTGGCCCTGAAGCAGGCAGATGCAGAAAGAAGAACCAAGAACACGCAGTAGAGTGGACATATCCACGGAAGCATTTTAGAGAATCACTCACTATAGCCCAACTAAACTTACTGTACGATTGCTGTAGTGTTTAACCAGAAGCATTTCAAACACACTACAGATAACTCTAGAACACGCAGAGTGTAGAAAACCCACAGAGCTTTTAGAGAATCATCCTAGCCCACTATCCTACCTGTACAATTGCTGTAGTGCGAGTGATGGAGCACACCTTTTAGAGATCGAGGTGCCCACAAGTGAGGACCCAAAAAACCAATTAGCTTTCCACAAGTGCAAACCTGGCAATTTAGGCAGAAAACAACACTTTACAGAACAATACAGATAACCTAGAACAAGCAGGTTGTGGACCAAACCCACAGAGCCCTTAAGAGACATCATGCTGTGACTCTCAGCCCCTCTGACTGTTCACTGCTATCACCCCCACCCAAACAGGTATGATTGCTGTAGTGTTTAACCAGAAGCATTCCACAAATAGTAATCAGAAGCAAAAGGAATGAGCCTGGAGAGCAATTTAATACAGAGAACCAAAACACAGCAGTGTGGGGAACAAACCCACAGGCTTAAGAGATCACAGGCGTGCTCTCAGCCCTCTGCACTGTAATGGCTTCACAATATGATTGCTGTGTGTTTACCCAGAGACGCATTCCACAAATAGTAATCGAGAGGAAGGAGGAATGAGCCCTGGGAGCAATTTAATACAGAGAACAGAACAAGAACACAGCAGTGTGGGGGCAAACCCACGAGCACTTAGAGAAACATGCTGTTGCCCTTAGCCCTCTGCACTGTAACTGCTTCGCTCTGTACGAGTGCTGTATTGCTTAACCAGAAGCTTTCTACACTTCTCACTTGGACAAAAAGGGACAGAGGACTCGGGACACTCACCCACCTACAAAACATTTAGAGAATCTATACCACCCCAGCCCATGCTTACTACAAACACACAGGTAGATTACCACAGCTCTCTTGGGTGGCACCCTTACAAGGAGAGCAATTCTTAGGGACAAATCCCTTAAGGTCCTCGATTCCGTAGGTGAATGCGAGTGACATACTCTCCATGTTACTCTAGCTGTGTCGGGCGGGGAGAAGTTTTTCTCTTTTTTCTTTGTTTCAAGCCAAGCAGCAGTTTGGTCGGCGCAGGTTTCAGCGATATTAAATATTGATAGCGGCGCCTGCCCCTGGCACATTATTGTTTGCGGTTTCACGAGCCGACTGCTCGGGGGCCCCAGAATTAAGGAGAGAAAGCAATCAGCTGACGGGAGCGGAGGATGACGGAACACATGGTGGATGCTAACTGCGCATATTAATGGCAGGGCACGCGGGCGCCATGGCCAGGGGGGAGACGCGCCTTTATACTAATATGTATTAGGAGGAAGATGTCGCACCTCGGAAGCCGTCATAGCAGCAAGCAGGAAATGAGACAATACAAATCAATCAGAGGGCAGGACTGGCGCGGCCGATTCCAAATGTCACATCTCAAGGTTCTAACGACTAGTGTTGCGCCATCACTACTGCAAAAACCGGCATAGGAAGGGGGTTAACCAAGATTACTGGGGTGAAGGGGGTCCAAAATACACCCTTTTAATAGAGATCAGGGAAGCAACCAGTATAGAGGGGATCATCTTTTTTCGGATCAATACACCCTGAAAGTGCAGCAAAATGGGCGGGTCAACGGACTTAGCGACTGCCACCTACACACGGCCCCACTCTCATAGACAGGAAAGTGCAAGAGAGATAGTAAACGACTTCACCACGATCCAATATTACATTCCTCTGTCTGATCATGGCCAGGTCTGAATAGGGATAATTGATAAACAGCAGGCAGCAAAGAAAGGTTCTTGCCCTGCTTGTCAGGCGAAGAGCAACAAGTGGTCTGCAGTGCAGCAAGAAGACGACGCTGCAGGGAACTAAGAAGTTACTGCACGTAAGCAGCAGGAGGAGGAGAATGAGCTCTATATCTTCTCACGGTGGGGTTCTCAGTGCAGCCCTCGGAATAATCTCGTTAGCTCCATAGAGATGAATGGAGCAGCAGTCCGGACATAGCGACCGGTAATTCTCTGGGAGCGATGAGGGGTCCGACTTGGGGGGCGTTGGACCCATGTAGCCAATTCTCATGTTCTTGGGAGGTCCAATCACCGAGAACCGCACCGATCAGAAAGTTGTTTTGTGAAAAAACAAAAAAGAAAAGAAAATCCTTCACAGGCAACGGAACATCGCTCTTAAAGGCATGAAATAGAAAGTGTGCATAACAAATCTAAGTTTTTTAAGGGTTTGTATACCTGGTTTAAGCATTTCTAGGAAAAATATATGTATATTTTGTCTCCCCTTGAATGGATACAATAATATATGAACTATATCACAGTTCCAGGGGGACTCTCCTATACATGACAAAGAATTGTGTTTCGTAGGTTGCCAGGGTTCAGAGGTAGGCCAAATTCGAAACCGCTCTGTCATGAATTTGTAAACGTCTTATCTGCATGGGATGTGCAAATTAGGACGTATATATAGCCTGTGGGCAGTGGGGTTAGGGTAAAACTGTTAGCAATGGGCGTTCCCCTAGATCCTGCCATGTAAGTTTTTACACCAGTGATTTTTTTCAACAGATGATAGCTTAAATGGGTTTTTCTAAGTTGAAAAAATGCTGCTTTCTTTCCAAAACAGCTCCACACATGACCGTGGGCGGTGCGTGGTATTGAAACTAAGCCCATTCTCTCGTAAGAGCTGAGCAGCAATTACCAGCGAGGACCATGGTCAGGAGTGGCGCTGTTCTTAGAAATAAGCAGCCGTGTTATTTCACCTCTGGACAAGCCCTTTAAGAATCTGGAAAATGGATGACCAACCCTCGTGGCAAGCAGTAAGGGGACAACCACACTGTGGTCCACCGCTTTCTCCCCCCCCCCCAAATCGAAGGAGGGACAAGTAAGCTAAAAGTACAATGTGCTTTATAATCTAGATTCTCAAATGTGTGGATTTTCCTTATTTAGCAGATAAGAATGGAGGACCACTGTGCCGCAGTGTGGGGAATGCGCTGCGCAGTGGTAGGTACTCGCCTAGGGTTACACTTACTTTGGCTGCAGCGCCTTGCCTGTGGCTCTGAGCTGCTGGCAGCCAAGAGGCGATGGAGGCTTGTCTGGGACCGAATACACGAACTTCGTGTTCTTCCACTTTTCTTTCCCTTGGTGGATGGAAGAAAGACTAACTAACTACGCCGTCCTTTTAGAAAAAAAAAAAAAAATCTGCAGGAACAAAATAAAAGTAAAAAAAAACTAAATAAAATTCCCTTCAGTTCTGGCTTTTAGAAAATACAGAATATTGTAATAATCTGTCAATTGAGAAGAATTTAATAAAATATTCTTTAAAAAAAATGGCAATAAAATAAAAAAAATTCGAAAACATATGTATATTAATAAGGAAAAAAAAAATTTATGCAGTATCTAATATACTCATAAAACAACAATAATATTCAATAGAACATAAAAATTAAAAATGTTATGTATAGTTATTTTAACAGTTTTTTAATTTATTACAATGTATAATACACACTGAAGGTTCAAAATATGCGCTGGTAAAATATCTCCTTTTATGAGAATCACAGTTCGAGGCCGGTTTGGCAAGGTGGTCCTATTGTCCACCCATTCGCCCCCCCCCCCCCCGCCTCTTCTGGGGGTCCCTTAACAGCAAGCTCGCCTCATTCTTGATTTACTGGTTCATTATGCGATTAGGCTATGTATAGCTACAGGAAGTATAGTATTCCCCCGGCTTCAGAGATCGAAATATCCAATACAAGGACACCTTCCATCTTACCTGTAATGCTCCAGGGCTCGGCTGTCGCCGATGGGGCACGTGAAGTTAAACAAACGCGGGCCCCAACTTTCAGCAAGGACTCGAATGCTAGAATTTCGCCATAACTTAAAAAACATAATTAAACAATTGAGAACACAATTCATACATCAGATATACACGAATAACTAACAATATATTGGATCAATGTACATATTGTTTACTTTTTCATCCTCTTGTGTGCATTTTTTTTATTTTTTGGAAAAATGCTCTGCACTATGAATCACGTAATCTTGGACAAGACCATTTATACCATTGACTTGTAATGGGCCACCATGGTTAGAGTATAGATTCCAAAGGGGCACGCAAAACATATTAAAACCACAATAGGACACATACAAGCGATTAAAATCAAGCAAGGAGTTAGATTTGATTAACAGGCTGACAGCGCATGGAGGGGTTGGGGTTGTCCCCATCCATAGCAGCGAGGGGTCCTGACCACTGGTGCACAGAGATGCTTCACAGGATACACTAACCACATCGTAATTTCAGGCGACGCTAATTATCAACAAACAGAGTTAATGAAACGGAGCGAGACTCCGGAGCTTCAGGTATCTCCTCACTAACCGGAAATTCACCACATCTAGTGCAATGGAGCCATAAAGATAAAATTTAGCAAAAAATAAAAATTATATAGAAAAGAAGGAATATAACACTATAATACTGCTTCCTATGTACAGGAATATAATACTATATACTGCCCTCATGTACAGGAATATAACTACTATATACTGCCCTATGTACCGAATATAACTACTATAATATGCCCCTATGTACAGGATACAACTCTTAATCTGCCCCCTATGTACAGGAATTTAACTACTATTAATATGCCCCTATGTACAAGAATATAACTAGATATATACGCCCCTATGTACAGGTATAAACTATATAATACCTGCCCCCTAGTGTAAGGAATAACTACTATAATACTGCCCCCTATGTACCAGGAATATAACTACAATAATACTGCCCCTATCGTAATAGGCTTATAAAATACTATAAACTGCCCCCTATGTTACAGGAAAATATAAACTACTCAATACTGCCCCCTATGTACAGGAATATAAACTACTATAATCTGCCCCATGTCAGGAATATAAAACTACTATAATACGCCCCCGATGTACATAGAATATAAACCCTCCTACTATAATATGCCCCACTATGTACAAGAATATAACTACAATACACGCCCCCCTATGTAACAGGAATATAACACTATATACGTGCCCCTATGTACCGGAATATAACTCATATATAATACTGCCCCTATGTACAGGAATATAACTGCATAATTTTTACATTTGACCACAGATCCCACAGCTGCTTTTCCGTATCTGGTCCGTTACCTTTCCTACCCACAATGCAACAGTTCTGGGTCCTGTAGAACAGTATACAGCAAGATGTTTTAAACAATAGGCTGTTAATAAGCCATAGGATTACAAAAAAAAATGGTATACACAGATGTACCCGTGCAGCACAGAAGTATATATATGATATATCAGTAATGGAAAGTTATAGATGTAATATCGATATGGAAGTATATAGATATATGGAAGTATATAGATGTATATGGAAGTATATAAGCAGCCTATGCCACTGAAATGTTGCAGCTGGTTTGTTCAGTTTTTTTCAGTCCTGATCCCAATATACAAGAATTGGAAAGAGATTTCAGATGTGGCACCATAAATGTGAACAGTACCTTCTATCCCTATGCTTTTACATAGGACTGCAGGTAAGTTTGCAGCAATATTATAACTTACTGTCAAGAAGATAACACAGCCCTTGTTGCCTGGACTCTATGCGTAATGTCCTGCTGGTTTATCGGATGGATTAATGCATATTTCCTTTAAGGGTTTTCGACAACAACAAGATCCTTAAAAATATACTCAGGCTAACAAAATATCAATTTCTCTAATTCATGTATTAACAAAAATACAGCATTTACCGATCTAATCCTAAAACCTGTCTCTATCAGTCCTGTGTATACAATTTTGGTTGTCCCTGGATACGACCAAAAATCTTTTGACTGTGGTCAGAATCTTCTGATGAATAGCTTCTCCTATCTGCAACGGTACAGTTCTCTCTGCCCCTAACCTTGCACGTTACAAGAGCAGCTAGAAAATGCACTTCCTGCCGGCAAAACAGCAGAGTGTCAGAGACTTACTTCTACAAGTGCAGATAAGATAGAGTCCGCTCTGTATATAAGATCTGTGTTTTATTGATTAGGTCAATTTGCAAGCTGAGAGTGTCATTGCTCTATTCTCATGCATCTCCTTTTTCTGGTTGAGATACTAGCGAATTATAAGCAGCTAAAATAAAAGTGGATATAACCCTGTCGCCTGATAATCTAAGCACATGGTCAGAACCACAGCATCTCATAGCAAGAGGAATCAATTGAAGTGTCTGCTCAGAGTGTCAGCTCCACTCTGGACTCTTCTCTTAGCTCCATCAACTCAGTGATAATAGACAGCAGTAACAATGAGTAACATTGTTAAAAGCAAAGGTTAACCTGATACATTTGTGGGGATACATCACTAGGGATTGAAATTCGAGACACTTTCTTCATGGGAAACCCTTTTAAGTAAACAAAGTTTCCCATAGAATCTTGTGTAGATGTAGTAGAGCCGGAACATTCTTAACAAGTAGTTAAAGAATATAACACTCCCCGCCAGAGATTGAACAGAAACTGTCGGAATGTGATCGTAATAGGAGCCGCATGTCGAGAGACACATTCCCACAAAATACTACAATAATATCCCAGGAAGGCCGCTAGGAGGAACCCAACCAAGTGAAATGCGCGCCTGCAGCCACAGACTAAAAAGGGAAGGCAATCTGCATAAGTGAGCTTTACTTGTGGAGAGGCTCAGACGCTGGTGTCAGCCCCACGCAGATATAGCTTTCCCAGCAGCAGATGTGCCGCTGCACTCACCAATTCACTTAGGATGAAGCAGCTCCTCTTCTCACGGCTCATCAGCTTATGTTCTCCCGCAAACTGCCGGGAAGAAGGAGGGGAAGAAGGAGGAGGAGACGTGAGCGAAAGCGTCTGTACGCCCCACACCCTGAAAAGTGGCAGAGTCTATAACATTCACCTTTAATAGAGATTGGGGGTCCATCACAGCAGCCCACCGTCCGTATTCTTCCAGCAGGTTGAAAGCTTTGTCCCCGGTGAAAAATTGATCCTTCACAAAAAGAAACGCAAAATACTCCTTATACGTTCTGAGAGATTCCGTTATTTACCAAAACAAAACTAGCTTACTTTGTGTCCAGCCTAACTCACACGGGGCTTGGTCTTATTACACATATATACATTAGTTATTTTCCTTGTTTGCAGTTTTAAAGATCTCTGCCATTGTCAGTGAATGGGAACTGTTCAGATATCTAATTTCACCAATTTACAATTATCACCATGTCCAGCGTTTCTTTGCAATCCTCCTCAGTTTAGCTGTCCCCGCAGTAGAGAGTAGCCGTTCCTCTTGCCGTTGACGCATTACTCCGTTGAGACTATAGCTCGTTTACACAACAAATGGACTTATTCTAACTGGAGAGAGGAGCTACTGCTCCCTGTATTCTGGAGGGGGGCAGAATCATAGCTGCTCTCTGTAAGAAACTAGCAGGAGGAGCTAAGTCTGTGGACAGATCTGTGGATACATATGTCTCCTGCCAAATAATAAGGTGCTGACTAATTACTCGCCAGTCCCTTATCCCAGTCTGTGCTTCTGCCAGAACATCCTCTGTCTCTCTGCACCAAAGCCTTCCTCTTTCAGACACACCCGCTCCGGCTTAGCCCCTTCCTCAATACACTTGTTATAATCACTGAGAATAGCGGTTGATGTGCATCAAATGACAACTGCCTGGAAAAGCAGAGGAGCCGGGCCAGAAGAGAAAATTCCCCAGAACGGTTGTAGAAGTCAATCCTTTATTCTTCAATCCATTATAAAACTCGCATTATTCCTATTACACAACATTAGTTGACGCGTTTTGGTTTAATGTCTCCTTAATCGCAGCACGAACATAAATAAATTGCAAACAACAAGTTTATAAACAACAACATGCAACAAAACAATTATCAATGAGAAAAAAAAACCCGGCTTTCACTATATAATATATAACACAATTACAGCCAATTGGAATAGAAAATAGAGCAAGAGGTATGCGGAGAAATCATCATTAGAATTAGCTTAAAATAATAGTATATACCTCAATCCACTGAGCACTAATAAAGAAAAGGTATTCAGTGTAAAATTTGTCAACATATTTGCTTACTTAACAATAATTACTAATGATCAAGAGGTCTTTGGAGGGCGGGTACCAGAGCCCTCCATGCTGCAGCAGTGCAACAGGTTTGTTATGCTGTGAAGGAGCACTCTCCCCCCCCCATCCCACCGTGTTCTGAACCATGAGAGGTGAGACAGTGTAAAATTGCCTGTGAAGACAGAGAACAGAGGGGCTCTGGAACATCCCTAGACCTTCTGCTCCTGCGTGTCAAATATATTTAAAACATAAATGGACATATATATTTTATTTTAGAAAACCTAACACAATATATATTTGCAAATCCAAAATCAAAAATTCAAACATAATCATACATACAATATAGGACAGATCCAAATGAAGATTTATGCCTAATGGGTATTCCAAAGAACCCCTACAATATATACTCGAGTATAAGCGAGGCCCATATTTTACCACCAAAAACTAGGAAAACCTATTGACCTCGAAGTATAAGCTGAGGGGATGGAAACAGCTCCAAGTAGTACCCATGTCGTATACAGCCAGCCAGCACCATGTGGTTACAGCCAGCCAGGCCCCTCCCTTGTAGTATATAAAGCCAGCCAGCACAGCACCCCTGTGGTACTACAGCCAGACAGCCCATGTAGTAAAAAGCCAGCCAGCCACCATGTTGAGTATATAGCGATCCCCCATTGTAGCTATACAGCCGCAGCCCCCATGTAGTATACAGCCAGCCCCAGTGTCAGTATTAAAGCCAGCCACGCCCACCATGTAGTAACGCCAGCCAGCCACCATGTAGTATATAGCGATTCCCCCTGTAGTATATAGCAGCCAACCCCATTGTGGTATACAGCCAGCAAAACCCATGTGTGGTATTACAGCCAGTCCAACCCCATGTGTATACAGCAGGCCAGCCCTTGATATTACAGCCAGCCAGCCCATGAATATACAGCCAGCCAAGCCCATGTAGATACAGCCAGCCAGGCCCCCATTAGTATACAGCCAGCAGCCCCATGTAGTATACAGACAGCAGCCCATGTAGTCACAGCCAGCCAGCCCCATGTAGTATACAGCCAGCAGCCCCTGTAGTCTACAGCCATCCAGCCCTGTAGTATACAGCCAGCCAGCCCCCTGTAGTGATACAGCCAGCCAGCCCCATGTAGTATAAGCCAGCCAGCCCCATTGTAGTATTCTCAGCCAGACAGCCCAGTAGTATACAGCCAGCCAGCCCATGTAGTCTACAGCCAGGCCAGCCCCATAGTAGTATACAGCCAGCCAGCCCCATGTAGTATACAGCAAGCCAGCCCCATGTAGTATACAGCCAGCCAGCCCTTGTACTATATAGCAGCCACGCCCCATGTGTACACAGCCAGCCACCCCCATGTAGTATTTAGTAAGCCCCCATGTGTTTTAATATAAGACTGCCAGACCCCATGTAGCTATATAGACGCAGTCTCCTTCTAGCGGCTTCCTCTTCTCTTCTCTCTGCTGTAATAGTCGGCGAGCAGAGACGATCCATGCACTCTGCTGGACGGCGATTCTATAGAGGCCGCAGTCATAGTGTGCGAGGCCAGCAGAGAAGATGGCTGCGGATGTTACAGATGAGAGAAGACAGAAGAGGAGCCGCGGCAAGCATTGGGGACACCGAACGTGAGTTTGTAAGTTTATTTTTTTTTTGACTAGATGTAAGCGAGGTTGAGATTTTCACACATTTTTTTGTAGAAGGCTGTGAGTCACAAAACACGCCAGCTACTCTTTGTATAAACGATGCATATAATATTTAATGATGAAGAAATGAAGGATCAACATTGTGTCGATTAATTTTTCTCTTGTTGCTTCTATTTGCTCTACACACAACACACCACAAACATCTACCACAGCAGGTAGCTGTACACCCCCCAAGTGCTCACACAGCAAAGATATCACTTTATGTACTCTCTATGTGGCTTCTACTACTTAATCCATGCTCACTGTACTCCATGCAAAGAAAGCAGCCAGGCTAGTCCTATATACAACCTGTGGATTTACTTGGGAATCTCACTTGTTACATACTACATAACTTATGAGAGGACATAATGCATGACAGGATGTGAGGGAAGCTGTCCAAACTGGCTCCGTTCAGAGCAAAGCCAGGAAGAAGATAGACTCGGCCAATTCACTGCAGCTGGGGCAGATTGCCTTACACGCAGCTTGAAAAAAAAATATTCATGCTTTGGGAACAAAAAATAGGGTGTTGAGCAACAAATCTCTGTGCATTTGTTATGTTGTTTTTAAAGGGTGAATCACATATGACCACTTTGGTTTAAAATAGTTATGAAATAGAGTTTACAATTTAATCTGGCGAAAACCTTATTTTAGGACCGAAGAGAATGGCGCCTCGAGTATGTATTATTCCCAATTTACGTCTGTTACTCCTAGTTTTCCCCAAAGCAGAGATCAGATGCAGGCTCAGATTAATCTGGAGAGGGGTTATGTTTTGGGAGGCCGTGATGTCAGCCATAGACTTACACAGTCCGAAGTGACTGGCCATTTGGAAGAATTGTAACTAAAGCAAGGCATAGATCTTGTAACAATAAGGATTTAATGCCACACACATTATATAAAAATTTGTTGGGAAAAATCCATAATATTTGAATGTATGAATTTTTGGGAAGATTTGCAGGTTCCCCCTCAGCCCCAGCTGAACAAATGATACATTTCAGACATACAAAGACAATTAAAAAAAGACAAATTACCATGAGCTTGAAACACCGACAGTGGATCTCTTTTCGAGCTTCTTGACAAGCTTATCCACTGTAGCACCATATTTTGAAGGCACTCTTCAGCATCCGCGAACCTCTGTTTGAAGAACAGACTATTAATCCTCCACGGGAATAGGGAGACTTGGGAATCTCTAGCCGGGTGTCACTAGCACCGCCCCCGCGGAGCTGGGGAGGAGGAGCTACAGTGAGGAACCAATACAAGCAGAGTATCTCCCTCTAGAGGGGTAATGGAGAGGGTGTCACTAGCACCACCCCCGCGGAGCTGGGGAGGAGGAGCTACAGTGAGGAACCAATACAAGCAGAGTCGCTCCCTCTAGAGGGGTAATGGAGAGGGTGTGGCCACATCTGTTATATAAAAAAAAAATTCCCTCTTTTTAATTGAGGAGGTCACTGTTATAAATGACACTATTGATAAGAATCGGATTGGATAAATCCAACGTTTGCCGCCCCCTCAGATGTTTGAAGCTACAATCCACATTCCGAGATGGTGACATCTCGCCCATTCATCATTTGGCCTCTTTGTAGCTCAGCCCCGTTCAATTAGATGGAACTCAACTGCAATACTGAGCATGGCCACTTTACGATGTGTGGCACTGTTTGTGTTTGTTATTGCAACTGAGGGTGGGGTTTGGGCCTGAATATAGATCTTAAATTTAGTTAGTGATCCCAAAAATAATATAAAAGTTTCTTAAAAAGCATGTAAAGGGGTTGACCTCTCTTCTTGCGATCCACTGGGAACCCCAACATTCACATTTCTAACCTTTCCCCTGTGAAGATGCTTTTTTTTTCTATTCTCTTGCCACCACTAGGGGGAGCTCACTGTCTATGGAGTTATACAACACCCAGATGCTATACATATTTATTGTCTCCCTCTAGTGGCAGCTGCAGGTAGTCATAGTGCATTATTTAAAGGAAATCTACAAACCAGGATAAAGAATTGTAAACCAAGCACACTGACATACTGGTGAGTGCCCCCTCTGGCAGGTTCAGCTTTTTTTTTAGCTTCTTATGACCTTGTTTTTATAATAAAAAGGTTTCACAAATCATGCAAATGAGCCTCTGGGGCTCCAGACTATAGATGTCAATGGATCTTGGAGCCCCAAAGGCTCATCTGCATAATTTTTCAAATGTCTTTTGCTTACAAACAAAGGCATACGAAGCAGCAAGAAGAGCGGATCCTACCAAGGGCGGCCCACACCAGTATGTCAGTGTGCTTGGTTTCCAATGCTTCATCCTGGTGGTTGATTTCCTTTAACTAGAAGCCAATAGATTCCAACTAAACCCTCTGACATACACAGTAGCGACACAATGGGGGTCATTTACTAAGGGCCCGATTCGCGTTTTCCCGACGTGTTACCCGAATATTTCCAATATGCGCCTTTGTGTTCCGTATTTTTGTCTTTGTATTGCATGATGGAGGCAGCCAACCTATAATGGACATAATGTTACATGGAAATATCGCGCTAGTAACAGTTTTGGGTGATTTTTTTTTTATCATTTTCTGTTAATGAAATGCAAACAAAATCCACTTTTGGGAGAATGTCTCCTGCGCGTCATTGGTTAAACGAAAGATGAACGCCCCCTCCCGAGGAGAGACCGCGCTGTATTATTTATGTAGGCAGTGATCAGATAAGTCGCTCACAACCAATTAACTGTTCCTTTGGCAACTGAGTTTTATCATCTCTTAAGGCGGAAATCAATAAGGCAAGGAGGGACATAAAGGAGAAGGCACTTAAAGGGGAACACCATAAAAACCATCCTTGGTGGTAGAGGTTAAAGGAACACTCCAGGCACAGCTGATTCATTGTATTATACCTTGTGCAGGACCTGGGGGGAGGAGCTTGACTCCAGGTTCTAGGAGTACAGTGAAAAGGCTCCTCCCCCCAGGCCCTGTGTCATGTATTATTCAATGATTTAGCTGTGACTGGAGTGTTCCTTTAAGTGAATAGGACGGGTCACAGTTTCAGCCTCGCTACCTGCTTTGTAAATGGTGCAGCCACTTCTAGCGGTTAAAGGGGTTTTCCCACCAATCAAGTTTGACCCCTCGTCGTTCCCAGAGATGAACGGAGCTGACGAGGATAGGGTCTAACTTGATTGGTGGGAAAACCCCTTTAAAGAAGTTGCTCTATATATACTATTATGAAATACGGATGTCTTTGGAGGAAGGGGATCCACTGCTAATGCCCCCCCCCCCCTAAAAGTCCAGAGAACTGGAGGACTCATGACATGCAATACCACATTCCTCCTGTAGAGGTCACTGCAGGATAAAAGCAGAGCCACCACTTCTCTAGACGATCAGCGAACCCTGATCAGGATTTCCCCCAGTGATTTTCCCAGGTTTGTTTACAAAGTTTTACATATAATGTAAATATTTTATGTAAAGAACCTTTTCAACGCTCTTGTTTTCCAGCTCTGCTTGCTGTCAGTGAAAGCGGACATTGTTGATTTACATGATTCAGCTGCGGAATACTAGTAAATGCGGTGCTATACTTCTCACAGCTGAGAGTTTGTTACAGTTGTATGGAGTCTAGACCATCCTGAGTGAATGTCACACTGATGCTCTGGCCTTGGGATCGGACCTACCATTAGCCAACCGTATTCTGAATCCTTGGTACTCACCTCTTCAGGTCCAATCTAAGACTCTGGTACCACAAAACATCCCTGTGCACATGAATGTTCTGAGCTGCGGGATGGAGCTGGGTCCAGTACTGCATAGCGGGGGACTAGAGACTAGTGTTTTCTTGGGTTTCCTCCGGTTTCCTCCCACACTCCAAAACATACTTGTAGGTTACATTGCTTTGTGCAGCGCTACGTAATCTGTGTGCGCTATATAAATAAAGGAATTATAATTATTTATGGTGTATTTGGTACTCAAACTACTTTGTTAGTATGCAAATTAGTTCCATGTCCTATGGGTGGTCCTGGACTGGAGCAGGCAATATCTGAAAGAGGGTCCGGAAGGGTTGGAGCTGCAAAGAAGATACCGGAATCTTTGGCACTTTCCCTACTACAGGTTGCAAAGTGTTAGTTTGAAGGTTCAGACTAGAGGAAAATGTATTTACAGTTGGGGTCCCTTTGATCACCAGTTTAGGGGGGTCTCTTGTGCCCTTTATTGAATGTGGGGAACAGGTGATCCTCATGGGTTTCCATAGAAGAGAATGTTCTGTTGGGAGAGGAGAGAGACCCTCATTGTCTTGGTTTGGGGCAAACGCTGATCAGCAAGTTTATATCCTGTAAATAGAGGGTCAGTCGCTGTAACTGGAAAACCCCTTTAAATTTAGAGAATTTTCCAGTGGATCAGATTCTTATTTCTAGATCCGCAAGAACTGATCCCTGTCCGATTAGGAAGTTTCCGGACCTTCTCATTACACAATGATGGAGCCTTAGTCCTACAAATCGCCTTTAATGCCTCTTCTTAGTGATGGAGATTTTAGAAGGTTCTCGCTCCTCTCACGTTGTAGGACAAAGTCGTCTGCAAACATCCGGATCCATCCAGAGGTGAAAAGGGATTTATCGGAAATCGCTCTGCGCAGGTGAGTGCCGCCTCATCAGTAGGGGGGATACATACCCCGGCTCCGCTCTGCCACAAATTTATGAGACTCCAATTCTTATTCTCAAAGTGTGAACCCTGAGCAGAATTCTCAATAAAGTGATTACTGCAACTGGTACCAGCACCCAAGACCCAGTATTAAGGGAGTCCCCAGCTCCAATGTATATGGGAAATTGATACATCCCTCCACCAAGAAGCTCATTTGCATAAATATTTTTTTTTTAAATAAAATGTTCCTGTTTCCCAGGAATTGATTAAACAGAAAACACAAAAAAACCCCAAAAAACATGTTTTGAGTTTCCAGCTCCTATGCAAACCAATGTATCTCCTTAGTTACAGACTACAATTTCTGTGTAGTCAGATCCTACAGTCGTTTCTGGTTCCCTTCTTTTTCCAAGTCTTCTCTCTACACAGGAGCTGTAGTGTTTTTTTCTTAAAGGCAATAAGGAAAATTAAATAGGGACCTATCACTTAAAGGGAACCTGTCATCAGGGTGGTAATTTTTACCTGATGACCGGTTCCTATAGCCTATGACATGTTGATTTTAAACATAACTTTATCGGCTTTCTGAACAATTACACTGCTTTTTAAAACTTTATCTCACATTAGCTGGCTCCCTGCCAGCAGTGTGTGGCGAGTCCCAGCAGTTGTGCCTGTCTTGTCGATGCCTCCTCCCCTTTCCCTCACTCATCCTCCTCTCTCCGCCTCTCCCCTGCTCACTCTTTCTTTAGTTAACCGCTGCAAGGGATGAGTGAGGGGGAGGGGAGGAGGCATAAATGGCGCACAGACATTTGGAGATTTCCCTTTCCCCCGGGACCCTCCATATGCTGCTGGCAGGGAGCCAGGTAATGTGAAATAAAGTTTTATAAAGCAGTTGCAGTGTTTAGAATGCTGATAGACATTTTTAATAATAATAATTCTTTCTTTATATAGTGCACAGAGATTATGCACCGATGCATAGACTTTGCCAAATAGAATAAACATGCCGTGGGCTATTGGAACCTGTCATAAGGTAAAAATTACTTCCCTGATGACCGGTTCCCTTTAAAGGGAATTTCTCATCTCTGAAGTCCTGTATTAACTAGACCTGTTTCCTGTATCATAAATCTGCTTTTCCGGAGATCTTCAATTAGATTTATAATCAAATTAGCGTTTCAGTGCACCATGGGCGTGGCCACAAGTCTAGTTTGCCCAGTTTCATAGGGACTGTAGAGTAGGGACTGTCGATCTTTTACTGGGCAGTGAAATGTGGAGAGGCGGGTGCACCAAATCTCATGGCCACGCCCATAGTGCACTGAAATGCACATACGTAGATTTCTCTGCATCGAAGGGCACTGGTTTTGTATGGTTATAATACAGGAGACCTCACCTAGATGGTCATGTGTTCAGTTTATATGTGATCCCTTTAAACAAAAAATGGGCAATTAAAGGAGTTTTTGTGGCACATTAACTACTGATGACCAATCTCCTAGTAAGTCTGTAAATCTGTAATATACGATTCCCGCATTCTCCACCATTTGTTACTCTGCAATTACCAAGGAAACTACTAACCATAGACCTAGAGAGCCGGCAGTACAGGAATCTCCGGCTCCTCTGTAATTCATCCTGGTAATATTTCCTCGCATTCTATATTTGAACCTGGCGCTACGATGACCGCGCTGGAGGTGAGGCGAGGGGGGGGGGGGTAATTGTACGGTTTGGATGTGACAGCACGGAGGGGGCAGGGTGCGCCGTGCCTGGCAGTGCTATCACAGAGCCCCATTCAAGTCATGTGCATTCCTGAGACACTGCATGACATCACCGCCTGCTAAAAACATGTTCCCCCTTCACAGGACCGGACTATATTTTGATACCTTTCAACTTTTAGCACAAATTCTAAACTCTCCGCTGTAATTAAAAGGCTTACAATGAACAGTAGGGAGGAAAACACAGCCGTACCTCACACGCGCACAGTCAGCCTTTCATTTCGGGTATAGGAGGTACTGAGGCATCATGGGAAGTGGAAAATTAACTTATTCAGCGCTGTGAAGGAGAGAGAGCTCAGAGATATAGATATGTATATGGCACCCCTGTGTAGATTGCAGCACAGTTACAGTGTCCCTTGAAGAATTGTATTCATTGTTCATCCAGGACCTCCTGGTTCACAAACAGAAGTAGCGGCGAACATAGACAAAGTAGATAGAGTATAAAATAAACTGACTCTGCTTAAAGTGCAATCCCCAACATCCTTCTATGGACTGCAGGGATTAACAAACCCAAACCTTAAATTTGGTACTTGCCCCTGTACCTTAATAAACCATCCAACCGTTTGGTACTTGACCTTGTACTTTGATAAACCACAGTATACTGTACCCCCTTAGTGATCCCTGCATAGTAGTAGTGCTCTTACTTGTGTACCATGCAGTGTACTGTACCCCCTTAGTGATCCCTGCATAGTAGTAGTGCTCCTACTCGTGTACTATACAGTATACTGTACCCCCTTAGTGATCCCTGCATAGTAGTAGTGCTCCTACTTGTGTACTATACAGTATACTGTGGCCTGTACATCCACTGACCCCCATCGCTGCCCGGGTCCCTCTGAACCTATAACCAGCGGAGGTTGGAATGAAATCCCCAGCTCCGGCCATGAACACGTGTCTGTCCAATGTCTGACTCAGCTTCTGCCGGAGCGAGACACATCTGTGAGTAACATTGTGGACATGTTTGCTCTCAGCACCGGAAAAAGTGGAAAAGATCAGGCTCTGAGCTGCGGAGCATAAACAGGCACTTACCCGGCCCAAACCCAGACAGGTTTTTATTTTTTTTTTTAAAGAAATGTATTTTCCTTCCACACTGGAATGTCTCGGAGGATGTGCGGAGTCAAAGGGCGGCCTGTGTGGATTGGCGCGGGAACTTACTGGGTCAAACTTATTTTTAAATCCTTTGAAGAGAAGTGAAAAAAAATCTACATGGGCGGATAAAGTCCTGGGTTTACTTTGGGATGGGCTCCTCGTAGAAGAACCTGGGGTGACATCTGGACCACAAGTGACAATCGGGTGAAACTATGTATCAAAAATGTCAACCTGTAGGTAGAGTTTACAAAAACAAGCCCCCCCACCTTCTCTTGGGGCCAGTCACTCCACCATTCCAGGACTAGGAGTTTGTTGCCACCATTCAAAATTTTTGAAATCTTCCTCCCATATTGAAATGAGGTTAACGGGGCAAAACCACACACAAATTTTGATTTAAAGGGGTTGGCCACTTTTCGAAAAACATCTCTTAATCTATTAGTCTTCCTTTTGCCCCATTCTCAGCATTGTGCCTCTACATACAGACAGATCTGCTGTTTCTGTCTCTGCTCCAGATCATCCATGTGACATCGCCCTCTCACTCTTCTCACAATCTGTCGCAATCTCCATACTGATAAAGGAGAGAGGAGGGGTTATAAGGATGAGCGATACTGTGGTGCTGCAGCTCCTCCTATTCAGCAGAGCTCAGACGTGTAAAGAAAGATGCATGGATGGTCTGCACACAGAACAAAAGTAAGTAGCAGGACTGCTGAATCACTTGATGAACAATCTACGAGGCAAGAAAGGCAATTTTTGTAAAGTAGTGACCAACGTCTTGAAGACTTCTCTAGGGCTTTGGCTGTCACCTTACATGCCGCCAACAATTGGCGAGTGCAGTGCTGAAAAAGATGACCTCATCTAGGCTGCGAGATGCCCCTTTTAATGTAGAGCCTACAGAACATGACGGTTAAATTTTAATTGGCTGTAACAGATGTAAAATGTTTCAGAATGTTGATGAGAGTTGAGTGACCCATCATGAGGCCTAAAGACCACGACTCATTTCCCACCCACTCCCTTTAAGTTTTTCCCCTTCTATTAACCAATAGTTACCCATCTCCTTCATAAATGGTGGATCCAGATCTTGTCCATTTTGCAGCCTGACCCCCCCCCCCTCCACCCCCGCGAGGCTCCTCTGGGGTAGAGGTACGACCCTTTAATAAGAACGATTGTTGACATTTTGGATGGATATAGACGGGTCATGTAAAGCTTTTAGTAGCCTTCCCTCCGAGGCGAAGAAGCAAAGACGCGGAAGTCCGAAATATTCTCTAATTATCGTCTCCTGTCTGCATTTTTTTCGCCTCCTCCCGGTTATCAGGGGCTTCACTGGAATCTTAATGGAAATGTTTTCTAGACTTTCTCATCAGAATCCTCTTATAAATTCTCCATTATGGCTGCAGGCTACAAAGAACTCTCCGGATGTGAACCGAAACGCGACGGTAAGGAAATCTCGTAACGCCGTTTCCTTTTTTAGGATCTAAATACAGTACATCCGAAATTCATTCCATCATGTAGTGTAATAACCATCGGAGAGGCAGATGGCTCACAAATGACATGAATAAGTGGTATAGGAGGTTCGGGTTGTGTGAGGTGGCAATTTCTTGGCAATTTATCGGTTAGTAAAATTGAGATGTTTAAGGGAACCTGTCACCAGGGAGCTCATTTTCACTATAAACAGGTTACAGGAGCCCATTACACCTGCACCGCACATCTGTCTTTCTGGCTTTTCTCTGCATTTGCATTACAATATAATTGTGTGTTATAACTTCCCTTGCACCCTGACAGAATCCTCTGTGTAGTCCCAGGGGTTGGGCTTTGGTTTGGATGCATTTTAAGAAACAACATGTGACTTGTCTGTGCTGCAGACTCCTCAGCCCTCACAGCTGTACAGGAGCACAAAGGTGGGGGCTGAGAGCTGAGGAGTCTGCAGCACAGACAAGTCATATGTTGTTTTCTTGAAATGCATCCAAACCAAAGCCCAACCCCTGCGACTACACAGAGGATTCTGTCAGGGTGCAAGGTAAGTTATAACACACAATTATATTGTAATGCACATGCTTAGAAAAGGCAAAAAGACAGATTTATGATGCAGGTGTGAGGGGCTTCTGTAACCTGTCTTTAGTGAAAATTAGGTCCCTGATGACAGGTTCCCTCCTTCTCCCGGACTAATCATGATAAACCCCCATGGACTCGCTGCACCTATGTAAAGCCGATATCTACCACTATGTGGCCCCTGTGTGTGTGGGGGCCCACTGACATGCTTTACACCGACCTTACCTCCATCCCTCTCTGCCTGGAGTGCTCCTTTAAGCGTTTACCTTTGGTACCAGGCAAGTTTTCGCTTTTGCCTTTATGAACTTTGAAAACACTTTTAGAGGTAAAGGCGCACGGGGAGGCCATATTACACCCGCATTCACGATGCATCGATTTAACACTAAAGGAGGAATAATCATGAAACATGGCGCATGAATTATCACCCCGCAAACCAATCTCTACAACACTTTGCTCTGTGCATTAACCCCTGCTGTACCACGTTACAGCCTCTTTGTACTGGGGTCTGGCCAGCTTAGATCAACCCCTGCATGACGGGCAAGGGAACCCCACAGAACAGGACAAGACAATATTAATTTCTTCTGGAGTATAAATTTGGGTTCACACGATGGGGGAGTAAACTGCAGAAACCAGGAAACCTGGAGATCGGGAGGGTCCTATTCATAATTTCGGGTCTGTATTTTTCTGGTGGTCTGTGACTACTATAAGGGGTTGGGTCTGACTCTGTATTACTGAGTAGAGATGAGCGAACCCCGAAGTGTCCAGCGTTCTTCCTCTTCCCTCCTGCACACAGCAGTGTGAGAATTTCTGCAGCTTCATCCCCCTCCTCCACGTCTATCATGGCCCTTTGTGGACGGTTGAATATTAACAAAAAGTCTACACACAAAAGAAGAAGTATCATACGAGGTAAGAAAGATGGTAATCTACCCCTATACAGAAATCTATTAATATTTAAAGGGCTATTCCTCCCATGAAGACAAGTTTCTTATATAGAGAAGCACATCAAAATAACATCTTCTCTAATTCACTGTTATTAACAAAATTGCAGCATTTTCCCAGATATAATTCCATCCTGTCTCTATCAGTCCTGGTGTACACAATTTCAATTTCCCCTAGACACGACCCAGTAACTTCAGACTTGGGGTCCGGCGCCATCTTGGATTTTTATGTGAGATTGTGCAGATGAGATTTCAGTGTCTTGTTCCTGTAGCCCCGCCCCCTGCACGGAGCTCAGAGACACAGAGACTGATACACTTCCTGGCAGGAGATTGTGAGTAGAGATGAGCTGCAAACTACAAGCTACAAGGAGATAAGTGATCCTGGGGGAGGGGGAGGCAGGCACATGTCAGTGAGACTGTGAACAGAGATGTAGCAGTGCTGACTCTGTAATAGGCATCTAATGGATCTCCTGCATCTCTGATCTGTCTCATCTCTCTTTCTATGTGTCAGTGTGTTTGTACAATGCCAGAAGCCAGATGAAAGTGTATATACACCCTGTACTTTGATAATGTAACCACATTGTCAGCCCACAGAACTAGATGGATTATAATGTGTCTGCTTAGAGAGGCCCTGCCAACACCCTGGGATTTTGCACTGAGCAACCTAGAGAGTGATGGGGACTAAAACAGCAATACAACTGAGTAAAATTGTAAGGTAAAGGGTTAAAATTATATTTATTGTGTTAACATCACTTGGGGATTGAGATGTGAGAATTTTCTTTTGGGGTAAAACTGATAATTAAAAAAATTATTATGGATAAATCTAAAGGATTTTGTCTACAAAGCAAACCAATAGCCTATCCACAGGTTAGGAGATATGTGTCTGGTCACTGAGAATCTACTACTGGGACCCTCCGAGAATCCTGAAAATGAGGGTCCCCTGTGCTGAGACAGTGATCTGCTAACCCCATAGAGATGAAGGGAGCAGCATAACCTGCATGAACTATGGATAGGTTCATTTACAGTTTTTGATATATTTTGATCCTAATATTGGGAAGTCCTGTAGTGCTTGGACACTTGGAGGTCTTTGAGGACTTTGGGGTCCTCCTAGTCCTCAGACCTCTGTTTCCATGTACTACATGCCTTCCCAATATTAGGGTCAAAATATATCAGACAATAAAGCGACCCACCCATTGGTCATGCAGGGGGGCTCTGCCGCTTTGGCTGGGTGGGTTTCATGGCTATTGGAATAGGAGTGACAGAATTGAGCATAGAACAGATGATCGTATGACTGTACGTTACATCGGGGAGTCGGCTCTCACATTGTCTTCATAGCGCCTAGATCTCATTTAATTGCTATTCCCATAATAACGGAGGTTAATGAACATGGCATCAAATAATTACCGCACATCCCGGAGCTTTCCCAATATAAAGTCAGCTGAACATGTGTTTATTAAGAAATGTAATTGTTGCCGAATCCGAAGTCTCCTGTACAAGCCGATGCGGTCACATCTCCATATTACAAGCCGCTTCCTATTTCTCGGGGACAATTTGCATTTTATGACATGGGACGCAGTGGTGTAACTAGGAGAGACAAGGCCCCTAGCAGGCTACTGAACGGGACTCCCCTCCCACTTAAAAAATATACATATTAGTATACTCACAGATATAAATACACTCATGTGCATATACACATACATACAGTGCCATATACAACATATACACATCACAGTGTATGTTATATACTGGACAATGTGCAGTGCAATATAGATATAATAGTGCACATCCTCCAATCTTTATTGTGTCAGGTCGGATGACGGGGCCCCCTGACACTGAGGGCCCCATAGCGGCTGCTATTGCTGCTACCGCTGTAGTTACGCCCCTGATGGGACGTCCAGTCTGGGTTGTGGATCTTTGTTCCAAGATGCAGTGTTGTTGGTTCTTACTGCTAAGACTTAAAGGGGTTGTCCCGAGGTTGGAAAAACATTGCTGATTTCTTCCAAAAACAACGCCACTCCTCACCCTGGTTTTGCAGCTTCCCTGTAGAGAGATGAAGAAACTCTTTTTGGCAATCGGTGGTTTCCATCCTCAAAAACTCTCCCGTCTTGGTAGTTTACGATTGTAGGTCGCCCCTTTAAGCTTTGTATATTAATATAGGCCTTCGGCTACATGCACACTGCCGTTGCCCGCCGTACCGTAGCACGGTGGGCACATGGCGGCGCACGGGGAAAAGGAGCAGGAGCGCTGCTCACCCCAGCCCCTCTCCATAGGAATACATAGCCCACGCCGCTGTATTCCGTAGGAAGATAGGACATCTGCTATTTTTCTACGGGGTACGGTGCCGCACGTGTGATGCACCGTACCGTTCCCGTATGGCGCCGTGAGCCCACAGCGATGTATGGGGGACGTATATCGGCCGTATATATGTCCCCCATACGTTCGTGTGAATACGTTAAAGAGACCAGTCTACTCCACAAATTTGACAATTAGGCCTAAATAATTAAATAATTTATGCCTACCCGACAATACCTTGTGCCCCCCATTATGCTCTATATTGCTTTATTATCCCCTGTCTGGTCTCTTGAACAATGGACACTGATTTCTTTAAGGGAATCTTCCTGTAAGTCGCAGACACACCTACAGTGCAGTTCAGTCAGCTGGGGCCTACTTGTAATTTGGATGTCAGAAGCCATTTTGGGAAGTAAATAAAGCAATGGAGAAGGGAGGACTCCAGATATGATCCTGATCTCTGCTTAAAGGAAACCTAGCACTTGAAGTGGCAGGTTTCACATGGAAATACCGGGCACCAGCTCATTGTGAGCTGGTGCCGGAGCTTATTTTTGTTAGTGTTTTAAACCGCTGTATTGCGGTTTAAAACACTTTTTAAACTTTATAGCCGGCGCAGGGAGGTACGTGCTCGGCGCTTACCATGCGCGCGACCGTGCGCGCGGCTACATAGGAAGTGAAGGAGAGCCGTGCGCATGGTAAGCGCCGAGTGCGTACCTCCCTGCACCGGCTATAAAGTTTAAAAAGTGTTTTAAACCGCAATACAGTGGTTTAAAACACTAACAAAAATAAGCTCCGGCACCAGCTCACCCTGACCTCACCCTGAGCTGGTGCTCGGTATTTCCATCTGAAACCTGCCACTTCAAGTGCTAGGTTTCCTTTAATGTATAGTTATATTTGTTTTTCCAGGATTGTTCTTTGTCCTCCCCCTTCCTGTACATCATTTATGTTACACTAGTCCAATAATAACTGTGACAGTGAATTTCCAGAGCCCTCCATGATACCTCTCTATGGTCTATGAGGCGCCTCCTCCTCCATTCTGTCTTCTCTACGTCTGATGCCACTTCTATTACGGCCTGTACCTCGTTGTCATGATCTGGGCCGCTGTATTTTTATGTGGAGTAGCTGCACTGAGGTGATTTTAGGCAAATAATGTCTCTAGGATACAAGGTACACAAAATTTTTATTCAGAAAGAAGCTGAGAAAAAAAATTTACCTCACGAAAAGGGGATAAACAAGAAAAAAGGATCCATAGAAATGTTTACATGTGTAGATGCTGCACGTCTCTCTCCCCGATTCTTCTCGCTCGCTTAGTAAATGTAGGTGCTCTCTGCCCTGTGCGAGATCCTGACAATAGACGGCTCCTTAGAGAAGGCACATCCTCAACCCGACGTGTCGATGGAAAATAACGAAACGCGTCCTCCTCAGATTTACCGCACTTAGAGGAGCCGGCTTAGGCCTCGTAGGCCCATTGATTTTCCCTGTGTCGGAGTAGGCGCTTTTTTCCTCATGTACTGATTACACCCGCTTGCTGTTGCGGCAGGTTTCACAGTCAAAGATCAGTCCGGCTTAGACGTAACGTGTCGTCAGCAGGAACATCCGCCGCGTGTTCAGTAGATATGTGCAGAGTTTTATAATGAGGGTCAATACACAAGGTCCTTTGGGTGGAGGAGGGGATCCAAGGCAACAACGGAGGACTCCATTCCCTCTACAGGAGGTCTCCTACTTAAGGACACCCGACTTACAGACGACCCCTAGTTAGAGACGGACCCCTATCCCCTCTGTGACCTCTGGTGAAGCTCTCTGAATGCTTTACTATAGTCCCAGACTGCAATGATCTGCTATAAGGAGTCAATAATGAAGCATTATTGATAATCCTTGGTCCCATTACAGCAAAAAATTTGGAAACTCCAAAGAAGTTTTTTGTTTGGAACTACAATTGTAAGATATACAGTTCCGACTTGCATACAAATTCAACTTAAGAACAAACCCAAGGGGACTGCCTGTATAGGGTCTCCTCCTTACACGTCTGTATGTGTCATGACTTTGGGACTTAAAATTACCGCTGTGGAAACCCAACCCCAAACCCCCCTTCACTCATTAATGGGGGTACACAGTTGTTGGGTGTCAAGGCCGCAGCGGCCGCATTTATTATAACAAAACATCATCATTAATCAATAACATTGCATAACATTACAATTTACATTAAACTCAGCTAGCAAAGGGGTTCCGGGGGGGCATCTAAATTGCCATCAAATCCGTTGTCACGAAGTCTCTCTTGTCCCCAGCCGCATAAGCGCCTGACCAGGGACCCAAAATGGAGACTTCCCCACCTCCTGAGATCCTTGCTCCCAGGAATTCACCATTTCTCTGTTAAACAACTATTCGGGGGACTGGACACCCCCCGTGTTGCCAGCTCCCCGTCTCAACACCTCCTTTTTGCCCCCGAGAACCCCTCCTAAATCCGCCGTTGCGACATTAGTTTTGGCCCCCCATCTGCATCCCTTATTTTAAAGGGGGGGGGGGGGGGAAAAATTGTTCTTTTCTCCCCAGATTCCAGTGACAGACTGACACTACCTCGTGTCCGTATATTTACAAATAGTCCCAAACCCCCCCCTGTACGTGACTGCTCCAGACTTACTGTAACATCTCCCCCTCCCATCTCTGACCTTCACCTAACCCCTTAGATAGCTCCAATTTAACCCCTTGTCATGCCGCCATTGCATTACATTGCATTCACTTCATTGCTCCTTTTCATGTGTGACCACTGCTATCCATGTATTTTATGGAATTATATGGTGGTCCCCAAAACAGGAAGTAAAGACAACCCCACCGTGGCACTGCAAGAAGTTCAGCAAACATCTATGTTACTAATAAAGCTGGGTGTTCAAGGCTTCCACAGAGGGCAGGGCTGACGCCATTACCCACAATACCTGGGCAAGTGCCGGGGCCAGAGCTGCTAAAGGGGCCCACATGGCCCAGTCCCCAACAGCCTATGTGGGGGCTTTATATAAAATTATCCAAGAGGGGGCTCTTAGGGAATATTTAGAGAACAAAACTTGGATAATCTTTTTATTGTTCTATGTATTGTGGTCATAATGGGACTTAGACCTTAAAGGGGATGTCTGGGTTAACTGGGGAACTTACTGTATTCTCGTCTATTGATCTCACTGTTGACCAGATGTGACCGTTGAGGCCAGTGAATATCTGAAGCAGTCACTCTAGCCTCAACATTTCTGGAGGTCTGGTGGGGCCAGGAGAGGAGGATTAGGGGGCTCTATCACGGGACTGGAGCTTGCCTCCTTATTTCACTCCATCCCAGCTACTAGTGGGGGGGCTTTAGTTTAGGTGTAGAACCCCTTTTAAAGGGATTTTTTTGGGGTTATAGATCCTAACAACTGGACAACCTGTCTCAGTAGAACTTCCGTTGGTAGAACTACCACAGCTCCATTCCCTTCTTAGTGGCCATGCATGGTACTGCAGCTCCTCAGCCATTCAGGCTCCTTTGTTCAAAGTAAATGTACCAATCCAACATCGATGGTCTACGATATGGCTTATCCATTAATATTGCAACTTTATTAAATTCTATTTTATGATTTTTGTATTTTTATTGATTTGCCTCCACATTTCCGGTCTCTGTGTGTTACTATGAGAGTTAGGAGTTCCCGTTTTCCTAGACGGTGATAAGTCGGGCTAATAGAAGACCCTGTCTGTAACATTTGTATCAATGACAAAACATTCCTTAGATGAATTCATGTGAATTTTTTTTCTTCTGTCCATAGAAAACCCCAGCAGCGACGGCTGGTACTTGTCATTGTGTCTTCCTGGCTCCAATCTGTCAATAGCGTCCATAAAGAATGGCGCTGACTACACCGTGTGTCTAGAAACCAATAGCTGTAAATCCTGTTTATTAGAGTTTGTATCAAGGCGCTGATATGTTAAGTCCGTTGTTATGAGCGACGCTTTATCTGGTATCCAGGAATATTCCAAGTTATTCATAACGTCACTCCACCTCCTGACATCTGTGTCATATCCAAATCTGATGTATTAAGGTGGTCAGCTGTAAGGTATGGGGAGGCCAGGCTGCAAAAGTTTTCTGCAGCGCTTCCAGTGGAGGAATGAAGTATTGCATGTGCCTATCTATATTAGTTGATTGGCTGTTCAATGCAGGAAGGGCAGGTCCTCCCAAGCCGGAGACGGCAGCTGCTTTTCACTCAAATTTACTAATCTGAAATGGATTACTGTTACAAATTGACTGGCTAGTCCAGTTTTAGTCCAATTTTTTTCTTACTGATCTCATTTTTGGCTGGTATCTTTTAAAGTGCTGAAGTACAGGATTGGAGGTTCCCTAACCTTTGGTCTTGCCAACCTGTGGTGGATGGGATTTTTTTCATTTAAAATGGTATAAACACTGGAGTCAGGGTTCATGGTCCTATCTGTCATTGCTAAAACTCCAGCCCCACAACAGCACTGCTGGCTTGCCTTTTGCAGATTCAAGGCGATAAGGGACAACCACCCCCCTGTACCAAAGTGTGGACACTTAACAAGACCGACAAACAAATGACACAAAGGAGGTCAACAAATGGGTCACATCTAAGATGGCATATAAAGTACAAAATTGTATACACAGAAGAATAGTCAAGAACGTAAGCCAATTATCAGAAAAACAGAAGTACAAACTACTGACCCTTGCTGGTTCAGAGTAAGAATTGCATAAGAGAGCCAGCAGCCCAGCCAATAGAGCAATGTTCAGACAGCCGACTGAAAAGAACCACATAACTTCAGTGACAGCACCAACTGCAGAAGACCCAGACCCAGATGTAACAAGCGCAATGACAAATAGACTTGATAAACCTTCAACAGGCAGTCACAAGTAATGGCAAATTAGAGTAAAATGCTATTACATTTGGTGAATCGTACATTATTTTAGATGAAATATTTTATACAGACCGGGAACATTATACAGATACATGTAGAGGTCTCGAGGACTTTGAGGAGCACCTGTCAGACCTTCTGATATTATTGTCGTAGTTAACACTTCCCCATAATATAACGTTCCTTGATCATCTTTGTTGTCCTAGTCCCCTATTAAACCTCCCAAAAATACATTACAAAATTGTGTTTTAGCCCAAATAATCGCACAGGACTATTATGATGTGAATTGGAAGGAACTGGCAACTCTTGTTATATTATGATCTGATAAAATTTTTACATTTTTGAATTGGAGATATGCAACCCTGGAGTCTACTTGAAGACCACTGTCCACCAGGAGATGTGTGTTTGTATGAAAAGCCATGGTGCCATGAAGTAGCCTGGGACAACATGAAGGAATCTGCAGGATGCTCTCATCTGTGTTTTCATAACCTCAACCTCCCAAGGTCACAGAGAAGACATGGAATCCATATGTGGACAAGCAGAAGACCCTGTCCCACAATAAGAACCTTAAAGAACATTTGTCCAGCTGGTCCCTGATGAATAAACTACAACTCCTCTACCCCAGGAGATCCTTCTACTGCTACAGTATGTTTGATGACTCTGTAAGACTGCTGGGACCACCTTCTGAGGACAATAAAGACAAACAAGGAACCTTTTAATTTCACTCAATGAGTCAAGTAGACATAGAGGACAATGGAATTAAGACATGGGGAAAAAACACAAATTGTAGAGGAACGAAGTCCAGAAGGTCAAACCAGAAAATAAAGACCGTATCAGAGAATGTAACAAACATATAAGGAAATCTAATTTATTTACTAATTTATGTGTGTAATAAGATTTTTGGAGAAATTGTATCTCTTGGTTGTCAAAGCTTCTGGGTTTTCATAAAATATTGAAAAAAAAAATAGAGAAGAAAAAAACAGATTGCCATAAATATAGGTTTTTAAGTTAAAAAAAAAGGTAATTTTAGTTTAGGTTTGTGTTTGTGAAAGAGATTGCACCGCGTTTAGTTGGAGAATACCTTTTTGATTTGTTCCCAGTCACAAGTTTATTTTAGAACATTTTTGAAACTTTTTCAATTTGTTGTGTTTTTTTAAAATTTTATTTAATCCGGAATTATTGGTGGTGTGCATTATGATGTCATATATTGTACATATTTATTCTGAAATATCTTATTTGGAATTATGTGGATTACAGTTGGCCTTCTAGTTCCATCCCAAAGTTGATACTTCCGAGAGATGTGGTCTCCAAACCAGGGGCGTTGCTAGGATGGCAAAAGATCTGGGGCACGGGCCCCAATGCATTTGTATTAAATTGACAGTGGTGACCATTTTTGTACATGACCCCCTCAAATGAGTTTCCCGCCAAAACCAATTCCATCCATTGCCTGCAGGTCATGTGTCCTCGGACTGTAGTTGTTCTCTATCTTCTCCATTAGCCCCAGCATCACCAAGTCTCCTCCCTGTAAAGTTTACCACACAGACATCTTATGTTCTTCATTGTTCCTATATCTTGGTCCCCTAACACAGTTATCCTTCTGCTACCCCTACATTGTCCCCATTGTGGCCCCCACAATAACTGACCCTCCACAATACATTGGCCCCATACTTTACATTACACCCTCATTGTGCCACCTACCTGATAATGTTCCCTAAACATGGCCTAACATGTAATAATGCACTTAATACCTCTCACCTTGATAATGCCCCTGCCAAGTGACCCTTTCTAATTATCTAATTAGTAGCCGCCGAAAAATCCCCACACTAAATAATGCCACCCACCGAATAATTCTCCCACATGAAATAAGCTCACCAATAAGGGATGTCCCCACAACCCTCCAGTATATAATGTTATATATATAATGGGCAATTAACAATCCCCAAAGAAATTCATATTCTCTGCAGCCCCCACAACAATGGATGTCCCTCCTGCCCCTCACACTTATTGATGCCATCCCATCACATCCCAGTAATTGGTGTCCCCCAAAGCCCCCCCCCCCCCCGCAATTGATGTACCCCTTCAAAAAGGTATATGCCCCCAAAACCCCAACAATGAATACCCCCCAGCCCCTCAGAAATGGTTGTCCCCACCCCTAGCAATGCATGTGCCCCATAGACACTCAGCAATTGACGTTTCCCCCCTCTAAGCAATTGATGTCTCCCATAAACCCCCCCAGAAATGAATGTTCCCATTAGCTCCCCATCAATGTATGTCATATATAGCCCCCCCAGAAATTAATATTCCACCCCACCCCCGAGGAACAGATGTTCCCCCCCATCCCCTCAGCAATGGATGTACCCTCATCAGCCCCTCTCAGCATTTGATGTTGTCTTCAGCCCCACCCCCAGCAAGCAATGGATGTGCCCCATAGATCCTCAGCAATTGATACGCCCCCCACTCAGCAAATGATGTGTCCCACAAACCCCCCAGAAATTAATGTTACCATTACCTCCCAAGCAATGGATATCATCCACAGCCTCCCCTGCCTCACAAAATTAATATTCCATGCCAGCCTCCAAGCACGGATGCCCCCCCAGCAATGGAATTTTCCCCAACCAGCCCCTCTCAGCAATTGATGGCCCCCTCCACCAGCTATTGATATCCCCCACAAGCCCCCCCCCACAAGAAATTAATGTTTCCATTAGCTCCCCAGTAATGGATTCCCCCTGACAATGGATAATATCCCCCACATAAATTAATATACCCCTCCTTGAGAAATGGTCCATACACCCACATAAATTAAATTAATGTCCCCATAGCATTCCAGAAATTATGACCCCGGTCATTTAATGTCCCCCAGCCCCTGTCCCCCGAGCAAATTGGGCACCCCCTAGCAAATTCCTACACTGTGAATTAAAAAAAAAACAACTTAATGCTCACCTGTCTTCTTGCCTCTCTCCTCTTCTCGCTGTGCGGGAATGAGTTGCGGTGACGTCATCACACCGCGTCTCCGGCTCCCAGCGCTTTAGTCAGCTGGTAGAAGCAGGAGACGCGGTTTAATGACGTCACCGTGTCTCCTGCTATGTGTAGTGAAGGACGGAGCTTATAGCTCCATTCTTCACTGCAGCGCTCGCCTCTATCTGTGCAGATAGAAGTGAGAGAGGGGTGAGGACCCGGACAGTGGGACAAGAGTGCCGCTGATCCGGGGCACAGGCCAAAAGATCCGGGGCACGAGCCCCGGATCTTTTAGCCTAGCGACGCCCCTGCTCCAAACTCTTGTTTCTCCAGCTGTATGGTGTTTGAAAGATGTGAGGAATTTCTGTGACTCAAACTATGCGATTCTAGATCATCACCACCTTCTTTGGTTCATGTAGGGTTGTGATTTTTTTTTCGGGAGGAGAAACCTAGATTTTACTTGTCAACCAATAACCGTTTCGCATGAGTGGTCAGTGGAAAACAATCTTGGTTTTTCTATAGTTGGTTTTGTCTTTTTTTGTAGAACATATAAATTGTGTTGTGCTAACTTTACCCTGAAAGAGGTCACTGAGGACCACGATGGATTGGGCATGATGAGTTCTACCACGCCTGGTCCTTTGTTCTCATATTAGACAAGGTCTCAGCTTAGACCCTTCCCATCAGAAATATACACAAGCTTCGCCTCTGGCCCATAGCTCAACTACTTTTCACTTTATTGGTCTAGTAGGTGTTCTGTTGGCCATAGATAACAGATTCTGGAAGTTGGGTGAGCCTACCGGTGACATGGCCGGCCTTCCATGTATAGAAACAATGGGGCTCATTTACTAAGGGCTCCGTGGCCGCACTTTCGTCGGGTCTCCCGAATTTTTGTGACGAATTCGGCCGGGATTTTGGCACACGCGATCAGATTTCAGCGCAATTGCACCGGCTTTCACGCGACAGAAATAGGGGGGTGTGGCCATCAGACAACCCGACGGATTCGGAAAAAAAGCGGAATTTAAAAAACTAAAAGTGTCGCAAGGTCAAGTGCTCACATGCACCAGGAAGAAGAAGGTGAACTCAACCTTAGTGAATCCCTGCAGAACCTGAATCCTCGTCAGAGAACGCGGCGCTGGATCGCGACTGGACCGGGTGAGTAAATGACCCGCAATGTGCTTGGTTGACACTTGTTCGAAGTGAAAACCTATACCTCCTCATCTGAACCAATTGGGAATGTGCGTTGGACAGTCACGAGGACTACCGGGAAGCCAAAGAAGCCATCAGCTACGGAAGGTATATGGGCAACGATACGTAAGCTGCTTCCAAGATAATTTTCCAGTATAAGCCGGATGGGAATTCTTTAACTCTGATTGCAATTCCGCTCTCTTGTATAGAATTGAGTTTTTGTATTGTTTTACGTCTGTTCTAAACTATTCATTAGACGGAGCTTTAGTCAAAAAGTTACATTGTGAAGAGTCCTCGTTATACAACGTGTTACAGAACAGAACAAGGAAGCATAATGCATTTTCTCCTAATGACAAGTGTTGCTATTCTTCCTTGTTCTTCCGCACATTCCCTTCTCCCTTTACTCTACATCTCTTATATTATAGGGGGTTTTTTTATGGCTAAAAGACTTAATTGTCTAAGTTTTTACTTTTATGTTTTTGCCTTTTTTGTTTCTCCTCTAGGTCTCAACTTTTAAGGATTCACCCAAGACATTCTTTCATTTACCTTCTACTCAGCCTCCGATAATTGCTTTGTTCTTATAAATGTTTGTAAAGGTCCGACAATCGGGGAGGGAGGTCTGCGAGATTTTAGACGTCTTATTGTTGGTGTAGTTTTGTTTTAGACTATAGTTAGTAAAATGGCTTAAGATCTCTGTGGTGGATGAGGTTACGTTCCACATTTCTGAAAATCGGACTGGTGGAGTTAAAAGGTTTGCAAAAGTTCTTTTGTAAAAAGTTGGATCTTGATTGAATTGTCCAGAATATCTGTACAACGTTGCTATAAGTGAGGATTTTCTACTTGTAATGTTTGCCATATCTTTGAGTTTCCTGCTTAGCACTCTAAGCACTCTGCTCCTCCTCCCCTCTCACAGCATGCACACACAGAGTAAGAAGGAAGCTACAGCTTTTGTAGTAGTTTAGTTGTAACTCGCCCTCTCCAGAATGCTTATGGTACTACATGCTGTAAGTGGAGATTTTTTGGGAAAGTTAACTTTTCATACAGCTGGAGATTACGGTTATCGTGACTCCACATGATGGTGGAAAATTGTAACAGATCATATGCAAAAACACTTTATACTGCCATACTGTAGAATGCAGTACATGGATCAGTTATAGGATCAGTTAAAGTACTCCAAGGGCCTAAAATATACTAAAAAAATTTTTATTTATTTCAAATCCTTTTTTTTTAGCAAACATATAAACATAAATAGTAAAAATTGCTTAGTGCCAGTGCCTGATCTAATAACATACAAAAACGGTTAATCCCAATGCAAAAAAATTGTTTTGAAATGTCCGAAACCCCACTTTTTGTCATTTTGCAACTCAAAGATTTAAATAATTGATCAAAGGTCATATTAGTCCCACAAATGGTATTAATATAAATGTCATCACATCCGGCAAAAATGACACCACACACAGCCCTATATGCTAATAATTGCCCCATGATTGCACCGACCCAGAAAATAAAGGGGATACATCGTGAAAGCCAAAAAAAAAAGTTTTTTCCATAAAGTTTGTTGCATTTGAATTGTTTCCCCCGCTTCCCAGTACAGGGTGTGATAAATTGAACACTGGAAGTACAATATGTAGTACACAAAAAACAAACCCTAATAAAGCTTTTTACACAAAAAATAAAAAGGTTTTGGCTTTTTAAAGAAGGGGAGCAAAAAACTAAAACTGTGAAAGTCTGCTCCTCCTCCTCCCCCTCTCACAGCATACACTCCCAGCAAGAGACTGGGAGCTGCAGCTTTTGTTGTGATTTATCTGTTACTTACATTGTCTCAAACATTAACAGAGGTTTGATGTTTCTGAAACAAATTGGTTCTCTTACAGTTAGAGTTAATTTTTAGAGTGAATTTTTAGCTATATATATATATATCTTCACGGAATGTGTGTTTTGACCTGATTTGTGTAGAGTTTCCTGCACTTGTGCTGCTCCTTCTCCCCTCTCACAGCATACACAGAGAGCACCTGGAGGTCCAGCACCTCCTCCACCGCATTATAATCTCCATGCTTAGGCAAGCCCTCAGGCCATCTGAAGAAGCCAAATGTCAGTGGTGTCTGAGACGCTATCCATCCTCGCTGACCTGAGATAACGCAGCTCGCAGATATTATCTCAAAGTTTACATTAGTCCTTGGCCTCAGGCCCTTGGACAAGGTGTTTCTCAGCAGTGACCTTGTTTCTGGCTACAGGCTTGTATAAAACATAGTTCATTCTGCAAACTGATTTTAATACAAGATGAGGGTAAAGTTGCAAAATCTCGACCAAAAGTAGGCGTTTCTAGGTAGGTGGGGGGTATTCCTGTGGTAAGAGTAGGACCACATTCACACAACTGCATAGGGGCTGGTGATACGGCCGTACAATTTGCAGCCAGATCACGGCCCCCATAGAGGTCTATGGCACCCAGTCACGGTGCTGTGGGCACACGATGACTGAGCTGGGCCGCTCCGTTTCCTATGGAGAGGAGAGGTGTGAGGAACGCTCATGGGCAAGTTGAAGGGGCCAATTAACAAAAATGAATGTAGGTAAGCCCCAAAAATCAATATTAAGAAGTTACCATACAATTGGGGTAATTTCCAACTCTTCATAAGCATGTACCTGTTTCTACCATAATTGCATCTTCGCCCTGTTCCCCATTGACTTCTCCTGGACTTCCACACCAGGACGCCTTGACTTCTCCTGGACTTCCACACCAGGACGCCTTGACTTCTCCTGGACTTCCACACCAGGACGCCTTGACTTCTCCTGGACTTCCACACCAGGACGCCTTGACTTCTCCTGGACTTCCACACCAGGGACGGCCTTGATGACCGTCTCCTGGACTTCCACACCGCGCCTTGACTCTCCTGGACTTCCACCCAGGAGGCCTTGAACTTCTCCTGGACTTCCACACAGGGAGGCCTGACTTCCGCCTGGACTTCCACACCAGGACGCCTGACTTCTCCTGGCTTCCACACCAGGAGGCCTTGACTTTCTCTGGACTTCCACACCAGGAGGCCTTGACTTCTCTGACTTCCAACACCAGGAGGCCTTGTTGACTTCTCCTGGACTCCCACCAGGAGCCTTGACTTCTCTGGACTTCCACACCAGAGGCCTTGACTTCTCTCTGGACTTCCACACCAGACACCTTGACTTTCCTGGACTTCCACACCAGGACTCCTTGACTTCTTGCTGGCAGGAGCAGGTTGGTGAATTGGGGTCCTATGTTTGCCGCCATGGGGGTTGAAGTCTCCTCTGTTTGCAACTGGGATCATACATTTATACCTCATCTGGGGAATAGGAGGTAAATGTTTGATCTTGACACATCCCCTTAACTCCTTTCTTATGATCGTTAATTTTCAGTAACACATAGCCCAGCCACGTAGCTTGACCTGCGTAAGTTTTATTTATGGCGTCGTCTGTAGTGCGGCTATTTGCATTAGTGTTACCATTAGATTTTAATAACTCGTTGCGTTGTTACATTGCAATTCAATTAAATTCCTCAGAACATTAATGTACACAAGGACTTGAAGCCTGATCGCCCCTGCCGCAGAGCGCCGTCCTTCAAGCGATGTTGGTTTTCCATAGTCACATTAAGTTGCCTATGAACAGGGGTGAAGAGTCTTCAACATTCAACTACTTGTGAAAGGAATCCACAGAGACGCATCTTTTCTAAGCTCTCTGACCGATGAGATACAAACCTGGGCTGCAAAATAAAAATACTCCAAAGACCCGGATTCTCGTTATGCTGCAAGTGGCCTTTGTATTTCTGCTGAGATCCAAAGTCTGATGGTGAAACCTAATGAGGTGCGGTGGGACTGAACTATCAATATACTAGAAGATCCTCTGATGGGTCACGTTCAGGCTCAATAAGAGGTCCCAATCATGAGGTCAACAAAAGCCCCATAAACGACTGAATGGATTGTGTCTAAATGGATTTACTGATATGTGCTCAGTTTGCAGCAAAGCTGTTTAAAAAGCTAAGTAGGGGAGTTAGCTCAATATCAGTTGGCCAAGTGCGGAGATGTACGTTGGGTTTGGTTTGGAGGCCACAGCCAAACATCTCTGTGTAAAAAAGGATCAGATATGATAAAATTCACCTCATATTTTGATCGGTGAAGATTGAAACCATTGTGGGTTGGGATGACGTTCTTCTATTTGTCACTCTTTTTAAGATGTTTTTCAAATGGAGACGACTGCTGTAGGTCACAGATATGTGTGATGTCCAAAAATCTAGCACAAAGATCATCAAGCTTCAAATTGTGAACCACAGAAATCGACCTCATTCAGACATGTTCTATATATTACTGCGTGCACGGTCATGGTGACCAGGTGCCATCGGCGGGCAATGGGGATCGATATCGGCCCCCACTACATTCGTGTGTAAGAGCCCTAACACCTTCTTACCGCAAACTTTTTTTGGAAGTGTTGGCCATTATTTCAACTGATAACTCACACCCCATGTTTTAGGATGAATCACCCGGCGACAACTTTAAATTTTCATATGTCCATTAATGGACCACTACGCTTTGGATTCAACACCGATGACGTGTTGACAAGGACACCATCCAGCCTTGGGTTTTCACTGGTGAAATGTCCCTTTTACCCTTTGCTCTTGAATTGCTTCCATATACGAAGACTGGAATACTCGTACTCTCGGCACCACACATGTTCCCCATCACAGGTTGAGGGAATCTTCTTACTTTCATCTCTTCCTAGCTGTGATGAATCATATGTGCTACCTAAAACAATTCCACCATTGTGCGTCAGTCTCAGGAGTATCAATAAATCTTTCTTTTAATGTTGTGAGGATAACCATGCACGCCTGACTACTTCTGGTATGTAGAAACAGGCCATGTCCGCTGTAGTCCTTGGGAATACAAAGTGATTATGTATTTCTGAGCTTGTAGACATCTAACAGTAGTAATGAGTAAGCATTAGTAAGTACAGAAATCTATGGATTACCAGGGTCCCAGACGGGGTCATTAGGTTATCTAGAAACTCCTGATCTTCTCCAGTGGATGTTTGTTCTTGTGGGTCCACGATGACTGGAAGAAAAGCATTTGTGTGAGGAACACAGGTCATTATTGACCAATCCTTAGGGAAAATGGCATAATGGGTTCAAGCTGACACAAAGGGAACAATAACTAAATAGTGATTGAGCTTTGTTGACATACTACAAGCCGGAGTGTTGGGGCTGACCACATGGATCCTTTTATGGCCAAGGTCTACACATTTTGTAGTCGTCGCCTTCAGCAGAAATTGCCTTCCCTTCTTCATCTACCCTTCAAGGAAGTCTACTTTTTCCCTATTTTTCTTGCTGTTCCATGGGGTGGTTGTCCTGAAACTATAGGTGTAATTTGGAATTTGACAATTGGAGGATGAGAAGAAGATGAAATGTATCCACTAAAAATGGGGAGACTTCCTGGAGTTCTGGAGAAGCTGGTCATATCCACCTGGCTCTTGGTGATCTCTTATGACTTGGACATGTTATGTATCATGCGCCATGACCGGCATCCTGCGCTAATTTTCATGGATTTTTAAGGAGGCTTCAGCATAAAAGGGAGTCCTGGAGTGATTGCCAAGCTCCAAGACATTTTCAGAGGTTCTGGGCACTTTTTGTGCTGGACACATCCCGAAAAGGATTGTGTATGACTATATTTTCGGGTAAAATCGGGTAGGTACGCATATATGTGCATGGGTTATGTATGAGGATGTATGTATGGTAGATTGTTGAGAATTATGTTCGAGAGATCATCATAGACTGTGATATTCTGATGGATTTTATTTGTTTTTGTTATTTTTTCCTTTGATCTCGGCCCTTGGGGTCGTTGGGTGGTCCCGAGCCTCGTTCTCTATGGCAGACTCTTCGCCTATATAAGGTGCTATGTGGGTGTTTTTTAAGAGCATTACTTACTGTGTAGCTTTTTGCTTTTTGGTGGTTTCTCCTGAAAAAAAAAACAGGATCGGATCAAAACACAAAAACTTCATCTCGATCAATGCAAGTAAAAAAAAAGTATCGAGAATAGCTATATTCATGAACCATGTAACGGACGTTGTATGAATGCGGGACTGTTCATTATGGGATTTTTAGGGGGTGTTTGATGGACCTCCGAGTCGGTGCTAACCACAGGCCTGCCAGAGGAAGGTATCTGGTGTGATTTCCATCCATTCATCCCTTCCGGCACGTGTCGCAGTACAGGGAGGCCCGCAGCGTGATACTTTGTTTTATACTGAAGTGTAAGGATTTTTTTTGCAGTCTGCTGATACTTTACATCCAATACATTTTAGTGGATTTCATGTAATGTTTCTTTCACTGTGGGGGCACTGTAGGGACATGAAACACTTCCTTAACTCAAACCTATCAGCAAAAATGATCCAACGAACCACTACCAGTATGTAGCTTGTAGGCACCTTCCAGAACTTGCTTCTTTCATGGCCCAGTTGTGTGGCATCACCAGAAATTCTTCTTTGATCTGAGATGTAAACTTGTTGTCATAGAGTCAGGAGGTGGAGAGTTTAAAGCTGAAGTCAAGCTCTCCCCCACCTCAAAAACTCCTTAGTTGTATTGAGCCTTTATGCCTAGGATCATCACTGCCTGGCGCTCCTGAGGCCGTGCTTGATGTCAATCACAGCAGAGGGGAGGGTTCTGAGTTGGGGAGAGCTTGACTTCAGAACTTTTTGCCTCTGTGACTTTTAAACAACCAATTCCACTCTAATTTAAAGTTTATTTTCTGTGTGATTCTACCATTCTTTGCCATTAAAAAATTATCTGGAAGGGGTTAATAAACAAACTGGTAGTGTTATTAGGTCACTTTTCTGCTGATGGGTTCCCTTTAAAGGTATTCTCTCACAGCAGATTGACACTGCACAACTACATATCGGAGTTCACCTTCTTCTTCCTGGTGCATGTAAAGTGCATGTCGTGTATAATGCGTGCGGGAGTAACTAGATCCTGCGCCTGACCTGCAAATGTGTCGCTTCCCCTCAGTTCCCTGGAGTTCACCTTTTCTTCCTGGTGCATGTAATGGCATGTCTGTGTATAATGCTTGGTGCGGGAGTCACTAAGATCGTGCGCGACCGATATCCTGCATGTGTTCCACTTCCCGCTCAGGTCCCGGAGTTCACCTCTTCTTCTGGTGCATGTAGTGCATGTCCGTGTTAATGCGCGTGCGGGAGTCATAAGATCCTGCGCTATATCCTGCATGTGGTCGCTTCCCGCTCAGGTCCCCGAGTTCACCTTCTTCTCCTGGTGCATGTAAGTGCATTGTCCGTGGTATAATGCGCTGTGCGGGGAGTTCACTAAGATCCTGCGCCTGATATCCTGCATGTGTCGTTTCCCCACCAGGTCCCCGAGTTCACCTTCTTCTTCCTGGTGCATGTAAGTGCATTGTCCATGTGGACTCTCTGTGGAGGAGTCACTAAGATCTGCGCCCGATATCCGCAGTGTCACTTCCCGCTCAGGTCCTCGGAGTTCACCTTTTCTTCCTGGTGCATGTAAGTGCATTGTCCGTGTATAATGCGCTGTGCGGGGAGTCACTAAGATCCTGCGCCTGATATCCTGCATGTGTCGCTTCCCCGCTCAGGTCCGTCAGTTCACCTTCTTCTTCCTGGTGCATGTAAGTGCATTGTCCATGTATAATGCGCTGGGCGGGGAGTCACTAAGATCCTGCCCCGATATCCCGCATGTCGCTTCCCCAATCATCCCCTCGAGTTCACCTCTTCCTGGTGCATGTAAGTGCATTGTCCGTGTATATGCGCTGTGCAGGAGTCACTAAGATCTGCCCCGATATCCCTGCATGGTGCAGCTTCCCCGCTCAGGTCCAGGAGTTCACCTTTCTTCTTCCTGGTGCATGTAAGTGCATGTCCTGTATAATCTGCTGTGGGGGAGTCACTAAGATCCTGCGCCCGATCTCCTGCATGTTCCCTTCCCCCTCAGGTCCCGGAGTTCACCTTCTTCTTCCTGTGCATGTAGTGCATTGTCCGTGTATAATGCGCTGTCGGGGAGTCACTAAGATCCTGCGCCGATATCCTGCATGTGTCACTTCCCCGCACAGGTCCCCGGAGTTCACCATCTTCTCCTGGTGCATGTAAGTGCATGTCCGTGTATAATGCGCTGTGCGGGGAGTCACAAAGATCGTGCGGCGATATCCTGCATGTGTACTTCCCCCGCACAGTGTCCCGGAGTTCACCTTCTTTCTTTCCTGGTGCATGTAAAGTGAGTCGGAAACCGCGGGACCCTTAGTAATTAAGCCCCATTGTCTTACTTATTGTATCCAGTGTTGACTGAGGTTCCGGGGGCCCAGAAACTTGATTGTACAGTGTCCTCCAGGGATCACTGCCAGATCAGATGTCAGAGCCAAATGTGTCACTTTGCAGTTATGTTGTGGAAGAATAAGAAATTGTAAAGTATTTCAGGACAGAAGCTCAGAGTGCGATAAATGAAGAAGTTTACACTGACAACTCGGCTCTGCTACATCCATTAGCTGCTGTGTCCTATATATGACATAGAGAGGCGATAGTCTGCTACATCCATAGCTGTGTGTCCTATATATAACATAGAAGAGGCGATAGTCTGCTACATCCATAGCCGTTTGTGTCCTATATATTACATAGAAGAGGGCGATAGTCTGCCTGCATCCATAGCTGTTGATGTCCTATATATTACATAGAAGAGGGCGAAGTCTTCTACATCCATAGCTGCTGTGTCCTTTGATTACATAGAAGAGGGGCGATATTCTGCTACATCCAGCTGCTGTGTCTATATATTACATAGAAGAGGGCGATAGTCTGCTACATCCATAGCTGCTGTGTCATAATCATTACTAGAAGAGGGCGATAGTCTGCTACATCCATAGCTGTTGTGTCCTATATATTACCATAGAAGAGGCGATGTCGCTGCATCCATAGCTGTTGTTCCTATATTACATAGAAGAGGGCGATAGTCTCTGCTACATCCATAGCTGCTGTGTCCTATATACTATAAGAGGCGATAGTCTGCTACATCCATAGCTGTTGTGTCCTATATATTACTAGAAGAGGGCGATAGGTCTGCTACATCCATAGCTGCTGTGTCATAATTACATAGAAAGGGCGATAGTCTGCTACATCCATAGCTGTTGTGTCCTATATATTACATAGAAGAGGGCGATAGTCTGCTACATCCATAGCTTTTGTGTCCTATATATTACATAGAAGAGGGCGATAGTCTGCTACATCCATAGCTGTTGTGTCCTATATATTACATAGAGAGCGATAGTCTGCTACATCCATAGCTGCTGTGTCCTATATATTACATAGAAGAGGGCGATAGTCTGCTACATCCTAGCTGCTGTGTCCTATATATTACATAGAAGAGGGCGATAGTCTCCTACATCCTAGCTGCTGTCCTATATATTACATAGAAGAGGGCGATAGTCTGCTACACATCCATAGCTGTTTTGTCCTATAATTACATAGAAGAGGGCGATATTCTCTGCTACATCCATAGCTGCTGTTTCCATTAATATTACATAGAAGAGGGCGATAGTCTGCTACATCCATAGCTGTTGTGTCCTATATATTACATAGAAGAGGGCGATAGTCTGCTACATCCATAGCTGTTGTGTCCTATATATTACATAGAAGAGGGTGATAGTCTGCTACATCCATAGCTGTTGTGTCCTATATATTACATAGAAGAGGCGATAGTCTCTGCTACATCCATAGCTGCTGTGTCCTATATATTACATAGAAGAGGGCGATAGCTGCTCATCATAGCTGCTGTTCCTATATATTACATAGAAGAGGCGATAGTCGCTCATCCATAGCTGCTGTGTCCTATATATTAATGAAGAGGGCGATAGTCTGCTGCATCCATAGCTGTTGTGTCCTATATATTACATAGAAGAGGGCGATAGTCTCTGCTACATCCATAGCTGCTGTGTCCTATATTTACATAGAAAGGGCGATAGTCTGCTACATCCATAGCTGCTGTGTCCTATATATTACATAGAAGAGGGCGATAGTCTGCTGCATCCATAGCTGCTGTGTCCTATATATTACATAGAAGAGGGCGATAGTCGCTGCTCCCATAGCTGCTGTGTCCTATATATTACATAGAAGAGGCGATGTCTGCTCCAATCCATAGCTGCTGTGTCCTATATATTAATAGAAGAGGCGATAGTCTGCTACATCCATAGCTGCTGTGTCCTAGTACTTCATAGAAGAGGCGATAGTCTGCTACATCCATAGCTGTTGTCCCCTATATATTAATAGAGAGGGGCGATAGTCTGCTGCATCCATAGCTGTTGTGTCCATATAATTACATAGAAGAGGGCGATAGTCTGCTACATCCATAGCTGCTGTGTCCTATATTACATAAAGAGGGCGATAGTCTCTGCTACATCCATAGCTCTGTGTTCCTATATATTAATAGAAGAGGCGATAGTCTGCTACATCCATAGCTGCTGTGTCCTATATACATAGAAGAGGGCGATAGTCGCTACATCCATAGCTGTTTGTCCTATATTTACATAGAGAGGGCGATAGTCTGGCTCGACATCCAATAGCTTGTGCTGGTCCTATATATTACATAGAAGAGGGCGATAGTCTTGCTCACCATAGCTGCTGTGTCCTATAATTTACATAGTAAAGAGGGGTAGTCCTGCTAATCCATAGCCTGTTTCCTATATTTACAGAAAGGGCGATGTCTGCTACATCCATAGCTGCTGTCCTATATATTACTAGAGGAGGGCGATAGTCTCTGCTACATCCAATAGCTGTGTGCCTATATATTACATAGAAGAGGGCGTAGTCTGCTACATCATAGCTGCGTGTCCTATATATACAAGAAGAGGGCGCTAGTCTGCTACATCCATAGCGGTTGTGTCCTATTATACATAGAAGAGGGCGATAGTCTGCTACTCCATAGCTGTGTGTCTCTATATTACATAGAAGGGCGAGAGTCTGCTACACTAGTCATAGCTGTGTGTTCTATATATTACATAGAAGAGGGCGATAGTCTGCTGCATCCTAGCTGTTTTTTTGCTGCTGTTCCTATATATTACATAGAAGAGGGCGATAGTCTGCTGCATCCATAGCCGTTGTGTCCTATATATTACATAGAAGAGGGCGATAGTCTCGGAATATATGTGTCACAGGGTGTTGGACCTTGAGGGGGCAATACGAGGCTGTGGAATACCTTTCTATGGAAGTTCTGACCGTCTACCTTGAATTAAGTGGGAGGGTCCGGAGCGCTGCCTGTAGGAACAAACACCCCTGTGAGAGCCGCCAGTCACCCGGCTGCCAGTGTATATTTGAGGAAGAGGGAACCGAGCTGGAATTTTGGCATCCAGCAGGAATCTGCGCTGCTCCTAACCACTGCATGTGAGTCTTTACACTCGATTTATAGAATTTTTTTAATATATGTTTTTGTAACTTTTTGTGACTTCTGTCTTCAGCTTCTTGTGTGAGGGTCTTCCTATCGCAGACACGATCCTTGGGGAATTTTTTTTTTCCCCTAGTAAATGAAGTTTTTGATCTATTTTGCATGTGTGAATTAGGGGAAAAAATTTGTGCAAAAATAGTTTGGGGAGTGAATGAGGCGACGTCTTGTTGGGAAAATATGTTCCTAATAACCACATGAAAGGATTTTATACCCGTCACATTCCAGGTCACTATAGAATATAGAAAATTTTAAAGAAAATGTATAAAAACTTTAAAAAAAAATTTTTAAATTTGTTTATAAGAAGTTTGGTCGGCTGTAGTTTTGTTTTTCTCTATGTACCTGGTGTTTGATGGGTTAATACATCATTTCAAATAGAATAGAATCATTTAGAATTCTAAACACTTTTAATTGATAAATGTACTGAAAATATTTTATTGAAACTGGCAAATTTTGGGGAAATCCCTTTCTTATGGCAGGTCCCCTAATGAATAAGCGGATTACATGAGTTGCTATTAGTTAGACCCTCATTGATCGGCTACAATCACAATTTGGAAGCTTAGTAGTATGTGTTCCATTTTTCTGCAGTGCCCCCGCAGGTGAACAGAGGTATTACACAGTCTTCATTGACATTAATTAATTGCATGGATAAGCTGGGTCCTCCAAATCTAATTGTAGCTGTATTCAATGTCCTGCATAGGGAGGAGGTTTAAGCCCCTCCTCTTAAAGGGGTTGTCTAGGAGTTATAAAAAAAAAGACATGGCTGCTCTCTACAAAACAGCAATATACCTACCCACAAGTTCTGTGTTGAATTACAAAATTTCCCCAATTTTTCTTATCAGAGCTGAGCTATAATGTCAGACACAACCTAAAGACAGCAGAGTCACTGTTTTGAGGTAGAGAGCAGCCATGTTTCTCTAATCCTGGACAATCCCTTTAAGGGCTCTATCTTAAAGAAAAAGTCCAGGATAGGATTTGTCTTGATAACTTGGCTCCTCCGAATGGTCTTTCAAACATCTCTGTACAGCTATAGGGAAACTACAACTCCCATAATGCTTGAAGTTTAGTTTTTTAACTGCTAGAAAGTTTTAAGTTGGAGATTTCTACCTAAAAAAATCTTCATTACATGCAGGTATATCAGTATTTGGTGGAGCCTGAGGGTTGTTCAGTAGGACACACAAGTGTATGGACCTCTCCTAACCTCTGACTCATCACTCCTGTGTCCTGCTGCTCTGTACTGGAGGAAGCTTTCCAGCAGCAGACGGAGGTTGTGCAGCTCGCTCCTAGGACGTCCTGTATCCTCTGTGCACTACATGGGAATGTACAAAGGATTGTGTTCTGTCCAGTAGATAATTACTCACTGACATAAGTCTCTGATCCTGACCCCATGACCTGCGGCGCGGTCTTGTCCGTTATTGCGCCTCGCATGCACAGTCACGCCAGGACTGGATCTGTCTTCATTTTACCATATTATATTATTACTAATGGAGTCGCTGACAGGTCCTCATTGTCTTGCAGATCCTGTGTAGATCATACGTGTGCACAAGCTCCCCTATAATACAACACACGGATGTCACTAGGATTATCGGAAATTTATAAAGGATCCAAGAAATCCTTCCCAGACGCTGCATCCTATTGTCTAACACTGAAGAGCCCCCCAAGGAGCGACAGAGGCCGCGCAGGTAGGTTCTACAATATATCCTTTATGTCCTGATATGATGTTCCCCACTATAATGGGGGTCACTATACTAATACTGTGGTCCCTTCTTTCTTAAAGGGAACTTGTCACGGCAATTTGGGACACTAAACTATACAAGTTCAGTTTCCAAAATCTGGCATAGTAAAGCCCAACTTATCTGCGCATGCGCCAGAAGATGTGGGTGGTTTATGTCCAAAATCGCCCTATAACGTCTCTACATACCCTGGTCCAAAACTCCCGGCACCTGAGTGTTCACCAAGTGCAAAATCTGTATCAGGCTCCAAACTAGAGTACAGAACCTTTTGGACCACCTGAGGCTCCTGGACCCCTTCGCTGTAATTTGGGTGATGGGAAGCTTCCACAGATGTCCACTCCATTTCTGGTGGTCCAACACTGTAACGGTTCTGCAGCTCCTCCTTTATTCCCCCAGACAAGATGCAAATGTTGGGGGTGTACATAACACCCTTGGGAACGCCCACATTGTGCTTCTCCAAATTTCTGAAGCTTGGGTTCACCCAACATTTTGGAGACATTTTGAGAAACCAGTCTTGCCCCCAAATAATTGGTAGATTTAATCTACTTCACACACATGGACCTTCCTGGGTCTGAGAATGAATTGCCCCCCGGTATTGCATAACTCCTGGGGCAATATTTAGGATGGGGGATAATCTCTTGGCCATGTGGACATTAGAGATTTTAGAGATCTAAGGGGAAGTAGTGGTTTATCAAACCTGATCTAAACCTTCAGATGTGATTATGTCTTAAGACCCTACTGGGGATTTCATAGCAATCATGGATCCCTCTATTGTAGGGACTTGTCCCCCGCCCCACTCTTTACCAGTACAGAGCCGCATAGTATCCTGATGGTCTACCTGATGTAAGACAATCCTGAGAGAGGTGTGTGACCCAGGAAGTTGTCCGTATTGTCTTCCACTGCTAGTCAGTCACTTATCCTCACGCTGGTTATAATAGTAGTTACCCGTAGATCACCCCCCACCATGCACGTGGCTTGTATATGGCGGCGTCCTGCGCTCCATCCATATCCCTGTCTGATCCATAATTCAGGACCCGATCTGCACATGATGAATTATAGAACAGTTGGGATAAGCGGATACTTCTCCTACCTGAGGCTCAGCACTGCTGCAGAACTACAACAACCAGCAGGCAGCACAATATGCTGGGGTAGTAGTCTCACAGCAGCTGTAGGACCCCAGGTAGTAGACCACAGTCCCACCATTGAGGACATCTTGGTTACTTTATAATGGATGACACGCGCTCTCCGTGTTTCTGGATGGCTTCCAGTTTTGTCTTGGTGAGATGAATCTGTTTCAAAATTGGTGGATTTTTATTCCTAATTGAACATATCCGCCATAAAAATCCCATTTTTTTCCACTCTCCCTCCAATGCGAGGCTGTTATTACTCTGCAGGACCCTTAACTATCTGAATGCTGTCTTTGATTAGGGAGACCCAGACACAGGCAATGCTTTATGGGTATTGTATGCAAATTCCATATTTAGCTTTTGTGTTTACCGTACAAACTAATAGGGTCCATAGAAATAATTGCTACATGAAGACAGCGCCTGAAATACTCTGTGCTGCTGTGCATATTCATAGGTGTCATCAATGTAACATTGTATCCTTCATTTCTCTTCTCTGTAGGTACAAAGTCACGAATCGTCCCTCCACTACTCGCTGTGAGACATGAAGACGCCCCAGATCCTCTTATTATTTATTACATCCCTCATAGACTTGTGCTGGCAGCAGCTCCAGGCAGGGGCTCCCCAAATCCAGCTGCGACTAGGGGACCTCCAGGCCGAATGAGGGGCGGCTGGAGTCTGTACAACGGCCAATGGGGAACCGTGTGTGACGACGACTTCAACATAGAAGTGGCTCAATGTCGTCTGCACAGCTGGGATGAAATAGCAATGAACTGGGCGCATAGTGCGAAGTATGGACCAGGAGAAGGTAAGTACATTATTCAGATACCTACATGTATATTACATAATCTATCCTGTATTATACTCCACAGCTGTAACTCAGAATCAGTACAGGATAAGTAATGTCATGTATATACACAGTGACTGCTCCAGCAGCAGAATAGTGAGTGCAGCTCTGGAGTATAATACAGGATGTAACTCAGGATCAGTACAGGATAAGTAATGTCATTATGTACACAGTGACTGCACCAGCAGCAGACTAGTGAGTGCAGCTCTGGAGTATAATACAGGATGTAACTCAGGATCAGTACAGGATAAGTAATGTCAGTTGTACACAGTGACTGCACCAGCAGCAGAATAGTGAGTGCAGCTCTGGGGTATAATACAGGATGCAACTCAGGATCCGTACAGGATAAGTAATGTCATGTATGTACACAGTGACTGCACCAGCCGCAGAATAGTGAGTGCAGCTCTGAGTATAATACATGATGTTCAACTCAGGATCATACAGGATAAGTAATGTATGTATGTACACATGGACTGCACCGACCAGCAGAATAGTGAGTGCAGCTCTGGGATAATACAGGATGCAACTCAGGATCCACGGATAAGTAATGTCATGTATGTACACAGTGACCGGCACCAGCAGCAGAATAGTGAGTGCCTCTCTGGAGTATAATACAGTGTAACTCAGATCAGTACAGGATAAGTAAATGTCATGTTGTACACATGGACTGCACCACAGCAGAATAGTGAAGTGCAGCTCTGGGGTATAATACAGGAGTAACTCAGGATCAGTACAAATAGTAATGTATGTATGTACACAGTGACTGCCACAGCAGCAGAATAGTGAGTGCAGCTCTGGATTATAAAAATACCGGATGACTCAGGATCAGTACAGGATAAGTATGTCATGTATGTACAACAGTGACTGCACCAGCAGCAGATGTGAGTGCAGCTCTGGGGTATAATACAGGATTCTCAGGATTCAGTACAGGATAAGTAATGTCATTTTTGTACACAGTGACTGCAACCAGCAGCAGAATAGTGAGTGCACCTCTGGGGTAATAATACGGATGTACTCAGGATCAGTAACAGATAAGTTAATGTCATGTATGTACACGTGTACTGCACCACCAGCAGCAGAATATGAGTGCAGCTCTGGAGTATAATACAGGATGTAACTCGGATCATACAGGATAGTAATGTCATGTATGTACACAGTCACTGCACCAGCAGCAGAATAGTGAGTGCAGCTCTGGGGTCTAATACAGGATGTAACTCAGGATCAGTACAGGATAATTAATGTCCATGTATGTACACAGTCACTGCACCCAGCAGAATAGTGAGTGCAGCTCTGGGGTGATAATACAGGATGTAACTCAGGATCAGTACAGGATAAGTAATGTCATGTATGTACCAGTGACTGCACCAGCAACAGAATATGATGCAGCTCTGGGGTATAATACAGATGTAACTCAGTGATCGTACGGATAAGTAATGTCTGTATGTACAGTTGACTGCACCAGCAGAGCAGAATATGAGTGCAGCTCTGGAGTATAATACAGGATGTAACTCAGGACAGGTACAGGATAAATAATGTCATGTATGACACATGACTACACCAGCACAAAATAGTGATGCAGCTCTGGGTATAGTACAGGATTAAACTCAGATCGTACAGGATAAGTAATGTCATGTATGTACACAGTGACTGCACCAGCATCCAGAATGTTAGTGCAGGCTCGGGGGTATAATACAGGATATAACTCAGGATCAGTACAGGATAATGAATGTTATGTATGTACAGTGACTGCACCAGCAGAATAGTTAGTGCAGTTTTGGGGTATAATACGGATGTAACTCAGGATCAGTACAGATAAGTAATGTCATGTTGTACACAGTGACTGCACCATCAGCAGAATAGGTGAGTGCAGCTCTGGGGTATAATACAGATGTAACTCAGATCAGTACAGGATAAGTAATGTCTGTATGTACACAGTGACTGCACCAGCAGCAAAGTGAGTGCAGCTCTGGAGCATAATACAGGATGTAACTCAGGATCGTACAGGATCAGTAATGTCATGTATGTCACAGTGACTGCACCAGCAGCAGTAATAGTGAGTGCAGCTCTGGGGTATATACAGGATGTAACTCAGGATCAGTACAGGATAAGTAATGTCATGTATGTACACAGTGACTGCACCAGCAGCAGAATATGAGTGCAGCTCTGGTGTATAATACAGGATGTAACTCAGGATCAGTACAGTATAGTAATGTCATGTATGTACACATGACTGCACCAGCAGCAGAATAGTGATGTTAGCTCTGGAGTATAATACAGGATGTAACTCAGGATCAGTACAGGATAAGTATGTCATTATGTACACAGTGACTGCACCAGCCACAAATGGTGAGTGCAGCTCTGGGGTATATACGGATGTAACTCAGTCAGTACAGGATAAGTAATGTCATATATGTACACAGTGACTGCACCAGCAGCAGAATAGTGAGTGCAGCTCTGGGGTATAATACAGGATGTAACTCAGGATCAGTGCAGGATTCATTATATAACATATTAAGTTAATTCATATTTCTAAGGTTTGGAAAGCTAAGATACTGAGAAACAAGTGAAGATAAAGTTTTCTAGCTACATAGTAAATAGTTCTATGAGAAGTTGTGAGTGTTCTCCATACTTTGTAGACTCGCTGTACTCGGAGGGTGACGGTGGTGTCTTGTCTCCCTGCAGGTCCCATCTGGTTGGATAACGTTCGCTGCTCCGGGGCTGAGATCTCTCTGGCAGAATGTGAGTCTAATGGTTGGGGCGTCACTGACTGTAAGCACTCGGAGGATGTGGGGATCCTCTGCTCAGCCACGCGGCTCCGACCATCAGAACAGCCTCAAGCCATCGCTGCACAGGTGAGCACCGCGCTGCCGCACCTGCTCTACAAGACTCCATGACGTCACACTCTGCAAAACTAAACTTTACTAGGAGAACTTGTGGAGCTTCCATCACTGCACATGTATCATACACATCACTGCTGCACGTGTATCATACACATCACTGCACATGTATCATACACATCACTGCACATGTATCATACACATCACTGCACATGATCATACACATCACTGCACATGTATCATACACATCACTGCACATGTATCATACACATCATGCACGTGTATCATACACATCACTGCCCGTGTATCATACACATCACTGCACATGTATCATACACATCACTGCACATGTATCATACACATCACTGCACATATCATACACAAACTCCACACATCACTGCACGTGTTCATACACATCACTGCACTGTAAACATACACTCACTGCTACGTGTATCATACACATCACTGCACGTGTATCATACACATCACTGCACGTGTATCATACACTCACTGCACGTGTATCATACACACCACTGCACGTGTATCATACACATCACCACTGCACATGTATCATACACACCACTGCACATTATCATACACACCACTGCACTGTATATACACCCACTGGCACGTGTATCTACACACGCACTGCAGTGTATCATACCATCACTCGGCACGTTGTATCACTACCACGTGTAATCACCCTGCACGGTATCATACCTCACTGCCGTGGATCATACTCATCACTGCACGTGTAATCATACAAATCACGCACGTGTATCATACACATCACTGCACGTTGTATCATACACATCACTCGGCACGTGTATCAATACACACACTGCACGGTATATCACACTCACTGCACGTGTATCATACACATCACTGCACGTGTATCATACACATCACCGGCCCCCTGTATCATACACATCACTGCAACGTTATCATACACACCACGGCACTGTATCATAGCACATCACTGCATTGACTTGTATCATACACGCTCCTGCCGTGTATCATACACACACACTGCACTGTTATCATACACAATCACTGACATACTCACGCAGTGTATCATACAAACTCTGCACGTGTATCACATACCCACACTGCACTGTAACAATCACCATTATCCACACATCACTAGCACTGTATCATACACACCACGCACGTGTATCATACACATCACTTGCAACTGTAATCATACATCCTGTCTCGTGTATCATACACACTGCAGTCATCTCCCCTGCAACGTGTATCAACACATCACTGCCGTGTATCATCACATCCCTGCACGTTCATAACAACAACGCAGTAACAACATACACGCGGTTATCTACCTCTGACTGTATCATACACATCACTGCACGTGTATCATACTACCACGTTATCATCCTCTCACGTGTATCATACACACACGGCACGTGTACAACACACATGCACTGCATCACATGATGCACTATCATACACACCACGGCACGTTGTATCATACACAAGCACTGCACTGTTCATCACAATCACTGCAACGTGTATCATCCATCACCCCTGCCCGTGTATCCTACACATCACTGCACGTGTATTACACATCACTGCCCGGTATCATATCAACAACACTGCACGGTATCATACACATCACTCGCACGTGTATCATACAGCACCACTGCACGTGTATCATACACACCTTGCACGTGTCTCATACCCCACTGCCCGTGTAATCATACACAACCACTTCACTGTATCATACCACATCACTGCAACTGTCATCATACACTCACTGTAGTTTATCATACCCATCACTGCAACGTGTATCATAACACACCACTGCACGTGTATCATACACCCACTGCACGGTATAATACAACATCCTGCACTGTATCTACACACACTGCACGTGTAGCATCACACCACTGCAAACGTGTATCTACACATCACTGCACTGTATCATAACACACCACTGCACGTGTATCATACACACCACGCACGTGTATCATACACAAACAACCACTGCACGTGTATCTACACACCATGCACGTGTATCATACACACCCACTGCACTTGTATCATCACAATCACTGCACGTGTATCATAACACATCACTGCACGGGTATCATACACATCACTGGCCTTGTCCATACACACCACTGCCGTGTATCTACACATCGACTGCCCGTGTATCATACATCACCACTGCCCGTGTAATCATACCAACACCACTGCACGTGTAGCTACACATCACTTGCACGCCGTTTATCTACACATCACATGCACGGGTATCATACCATCACTGCACGTTAATGCATACACATCACTGCACGTGTATCATAACACATCACTGCACGTGGTATCATACACATCACTGCCATGTATCTGTATCATACACACTCACTATCACTGCACATGTATCATACACATCACTGCACATGTATCTACACATCACTGACGTGTATCACCATCACTGCACGTGTATCATACACCACCACTGCACGTGTATCATAACACAACCCACTGCCGTGTACATCCACACCACTGCACGTGTATCAACACATCCTGCACGTGTATCATCCACACCACGTCACGTGTATCATACAACACACTGCCGTGGTATCCATACACATTCACTGCACGGATCATACACATCACTGCCCGTTTATCATCACAACCACTCACTGCACGTGTACATCACATCACTTCACGTGTAATCAATACCCTAATCTGCACTTGGATCATACCCACCCGCCGTGTTCATACCACCACTGCACGTGTATCATACACAAACCACTGCACGTGTACATCACACCACTGCACGTTTATCATAGCAACACACCACTGCACGTTGGGGGGTTTAAATCCAAAAAAAAATACACACCACTGTCCATGTATCATGACCGTCACTGTGGATATTTATAGGGAATATTTAATATATCATAATTCCTGCATTGGTGTCTATCCTCTGTATTCCTCTGGGGGATGTATAAAGTCGATTGGAGGAGGCATGGAATTCCCTCGCGCACCAGTGGCGTTCAGTACTGCATGGCACCCCCCTTATATGCGGAAGGGGTCTCAGACCCCCGACGCCTGGGCCAATGGGTCATCTCTCCATAAGGATACCCTCTGTCTGAGCCATTCCTGTAACCTGATCATCAGATGTCTCCCGGATCTTCCTTTGAAGCTTCTCTGTACTTACAGTGAGATTTCCTTGGGTTTATATGTGACATAGTTATAATACAGGTGTGTTCATGGCATTTCCAGGAGCTGAATAACAATGCATAAACCGGATACTGCCGTTAGTAATGATACGTTACTGTAAAAAGGAAAGTCTGCTATGCCAATATTATCCTCATTCCCCCCCCTGCACACGCCTGCTCAGAATGCGAGACAAGTAGGAGGAAGCCACGGCTATATGCATGTTTATAGGCCTGAGGTTTATAAGGGATGTTTTTAAACAGATGGAGCACGTTAACTTGACATCTTTCTAGATAGAGGTGTGACTTTGTTCCGTTTTTGTTGTCTCAAAATAAGGGTGTGATGATACTAGTTAAGAGGGTCGGTCCCACTCTCAGCAAATAATATTTCTGGAGGGGGAGGGTGTTTAGCCAAGAGCCCTCTCCATGCTGCGTTACACTAGTAGGAGCACATGCCTACTCTCACAGCAGGCAGATGAGGGGGGAGTGGAGCTGGTGAGGACACAGTGTAACAACCTATGAAGCTGCTGCAGGAGGGCACTGGGAACATTCGCGATAATTTTAAAGTTGATTTATGAAGAAGGAGGCATGCGATAACAATATAAGAAGATACCACAGCCCCCGGTGCCTAAATGAGATACATGATCCATCTCTCAGCATTCAGTAATCGTCTTGTGCCTGGTAACCCCCGCCCCCTCCCTCATGTCTGGACACTGTTGCCATCACAGATGGTGCAGCCCGGTGCAGAGGATCACAAGCGCTACAATGTCAGCAGGCAATTATCGCTGTAAGTGAACTACTGTGTAATATATAATCGCGGCTCGTCATCTCCTCTGATGCACGTAATTTGTCCTCTTTCTCACAGTAGTATTTGCACACATTTTCCCCGAGCATTCTTTAGTTTTGTGACTTCCCTATAAAGCTGAACGCTGGGGTCTGTGTAATATACAGAGGGGGGGGGGAGTATTCACATCCTTTACATTTCTCACTCTTTCACTAAAGCCAATTGGTAAAATCAATCTACTCATTAATGTGCCCCCTGCCCCCCCTAGTAATGTGCACTCTTCCCCCCTAGTAATTTGCCCTCTTACACCCCAGTAATGTGCCCTCTGCCCCTCCCAGTAATGTGCAGTCTGCCCCCCGCAGTAATGTGCGCTCTGATCCCCCCCAGTAATGTGCGCTCTGCCCCC